>VZTU01024240.1:0-17934 GCA_013400835.1 Zapornia atra | reverse complement strand
TCCCGCTGCCCGCTCCATCCCCCTGCCCGCTCCATCCCGCTGCCCGCCGGCCACCGCTCCGGCTCTGCTCGCTGTTGTACGGGGGCCTCGGGCATCCTGCGCCCCCAGGACGGCTCTTTTCGGCCGCCTGCCCCTTGGCGCCCGCCGCAGGGCTGCGCAGCCCTTAACGCGGGTGTGAGGGGCTGCCTCTGCCCCGGTTCCCCTGCCTCCCCTGCGTGTGCGGCCCTGTGGAGGGTGAATCCCTGTCAAACCCGTGCTTGTTGTCTTGTTTCCAGGTTCATCAGGATGTTGCAGGTGCCGCTGCCCCTGGATCGAGACGGGATCCTCTTCCGGCTCCGCTTCACCACGCTGGCCGTTGGGACTGTGCTTTGTCCCCTCTTTGGTTTCCTTTTCTGTGTGATCTGGTCACTGCTGTTCCATTTCCAGGAGACGACAGCAACCCACTGCGGGGTAAGTGACCCTCAGCATCAAAACGCCCTCTGACGCCGTGGCTGCTCGGCTGGGGCAGGTGGCAGGGGTCCTCTCTTCGCCTGGGCTTTCCCACCAGACATGTTATGGGATCCCAAGCAAGCTGCTTTGTCATATTCATGATGCCTTGGGACTGGCAACGTGAGGTTTTGGCTTTTTGAAAGGGGCTGGGGGGAGCCCACGCTGGGGAGGCCGTACCGAGCACACTGGTGGGGGCTGGGGTCAGGGGTAAATCTGGTGAAGCTGCAGATAAATACACTGGTGCAAGAGTTGGCGCAGCTTTTAGGAGAGGACTTGCTGCCCTAAGGTCTGGAATTCCTCTGCAGAGTCACAAGCACATGCCTGGGCAGCTCAGGTGGAGTGGGGCTAGCTGGGTTTCCCCGAAGGGATGAGACCCAGTTCCCTGCTCAGGGCTTCCAGACAGCCCTGGCACAAGCATGGGTAAGCAGCTGGGGATGGGGGCAGGCGTAGGTGGTGGCCCTCACAGCAGCAGGAGAGGATCTCAAGGGTTTTGGGTGTTGCTCCTCCTGCCTGCAAGCAGTGGGGTGACACAGGCTGATGGCCAAGATGAGATCCCAGAGCAGGGGGGGTGAGGCCGGGCAGTTTGATTTGGAGAAACATGTGATGTGCAGACCCAGGGTGTGGTTCTGTCCCCTCCTCATGACACAGCTTTTTGGGACAGGGCAGAAGGGGGGTGCCCAGGGGATCACCTCTGGAGACCATCCAGTCCCACCCCCCCAGAGCAGGGTCCCCTCAGCAGGCTGCACAGGACAGCGCCCAGGATCACGGGGCTGGGAATGGCTCCAGAGGTGGAGGGAGACTCCCCAACCTCTCTGGGCAGCCTGGCCCAGGGCTCTGACACCCTCACAGCAAAGAAGCTCCTCCTCAGGGTTAGGGGGAACTTCCTCTGCTCCAGTCTGTGCCCATGGCCCCTTGTCCTGTCCCTGGGCACCCCTGAACACAGACTGACCCCTCCTCCTGAGCCCACCCCTCAGGGGTTTCTCAGCACTGAGAAGACCCCCTCAGGCTTCTCTTCTCCGGGCTGAGCATCCCGAGTCCCTCAGCCTCTCTGGGCCAGAGAGATGTCCTGGTGCCCTCAGCATCCCCACAGCCCTTTGCTGTCCCCTCTCCAGGAGCTCCCTGTCCTTCCTGCCCTGGGGAGCCCAGCCCCACACACACTGTTCCCCATGAGGCCTCCCCAGGGCAGAGCAGAGCAGAGGGGCAGGAGAACCCCCCTGACCTGCTGCCCACACTTCTCCTGGTACCCCCAGGATGCCGATGGCTTTCCTGGCCCCAGGACACGATGCTGGGCACTGTCAGTCCCGGGACTTCTCCCACAGAGCCATCACTCTGAATATCTATGCTTCCCTTTCCCCCCCGAGCCCCTCGTCCACCAAGCGTGATGCCATATGGCCATTGGGGTCAGGTCTGTCCCCTCCAACTCCTTGTGCACCCCCAGCCTGCTCACTGGTGGGGTGAGGAGCAGAACAGCCCTTGTCTCCATAAGTGCTGCTCAGCAGGACTGAAAACATGTCTCTCTGTCACCAGTGCTGTTCCACAGCACAAATCCAAACCACAGCCTTGTCCTGGGTGCTGTGCAGAAGGTGGCCTCTAGCCCAGCCCTTGGGCTCTGCCTGAGGAACCAGCTCCTCCTCGGATGCCTCCAGAGCAGCTGCCCCAGGGAAGGCCTCTCTGCAAGGCGCTGGGGGTTCCTGAGGCTGCCTGGGCTCCAGGCTGGACTGAGCAGGGCTGTGGAAGAGCAGCTTACCCAGTGTGTGGCTTGGGAGATGCCCGAGCTGTGAAACTCTGGCAATTGGGAGTTAACTTCTCCTGCTGCTAAGCTCCTCCCTGAACGCAGTCAGCTGTTGCTGTTGGTTCTTTCCCTCAGAGTTGTGCTGACAAGACCTCCTGCCCTTCTCTCCTGCCCCAGACCCCGGGGCAGAGAACGTGTGGGGGAGCGTGGCTGAGTAAAGGCAAGGAGAGTAAAGCTCAGGAGGTGAGGAGCCTGAGTGGGGCCCTGAACTGGGCACCCTGCTGCCCAGGGGCTGTCCTGGCAGGGCTGGCGAGCAGCGTGGACCTGGGGCATGAACCAGAGTTCCTCCCACCTTCCATTCCCTGGCTGTTGTGATGCCTTGGGAAGCCAGAATCAACCCTCACTGGCCTTGGTGACTGTTCAGCAGGATCCTTTATTGCAGCGCTGGGCACACAGGGCATCGCTCCTCCCAATGTGTGTGCTGTTTAAAGCCAAATTTCTCCTACTGACACAGATTAACTCTACATATTCATTATAATCTCTAAGAAAAGGCGGGGTTATGCAAATAATTTCCAGGAAGGAATTTACATTAACTCCTCCCAGGTTGAGCATGCTCAGTGACACTTGGGGTCTTCTGGTCTTCAGGGGTGAAGGCTGGACATCTTCCTCTCTCTCAGTGCATGCTCTTTACAGTTTTCTTCATAGTCTCAAAAGCACATTCCTGCACAGACTATTAGGAACCCCTTTTTAGCTGAAAACAAGGTGTACTCTGTCTCTTAACTGGTTGTTGGCCTCATTATTTGTTACTTCCCTTTCTTTATCTTCAAGGCTGTTCCACTGTTAGTGTTACATTTTGTACCTGCTCCAATGAAGCAGTTCACACGGTCACAGCCACGTTCTACTAAAATCCCAAACACACAAACACTGTCTGTTCTCAAAACATGCAAATTGTCCTTATATTAAAGCGATACTAATTAATTGTCTCTTAAGCTACATCACCGAATCATTTCAAATAGGAACAAACTTATTCAGCAAAAAAAAGACAACCCCCAACTAGTTTTAGGGTCGGGGAGGTATGCCCACACGGCACAGCCCCTGTGCCCTTCCCCACGAGCTGCTGTCTCCCTCCCAGGTCCCTAACTACCTCCCCTCCATCAGCGCCGCTATTGGAGGCGAGACCCCGCAGCGCTACGTCTGGCGCCTCTGCATCGGCCTGCACTCGGCCCCCCGCTTCCTGGTGGCAGTCGCCTACTGGAACCACTACCAGAGCTGCCACTGCTCGTACCCTCGCTACCTGCGCTTGTGCCACTTCAACCTGCTGCTCAACCTGCTCGAAAACTTCGCCCTCCTTATCCTCACCTACGTGTCCTCCTCCGAAAACTATGGTAGGTGTCTCCTGGGGCGCCCTGCGCCGGCCGCCGGGCCCCGGGCTGTGCGCGGCTGCCGAGGCTCTGCAGGGCCCAGCTGCTCCATGCCAGTGCTTTGGGAGGGGAGAAACAGGAAAAACAAAGAGGTTCTACTAAAATTAGTATTTATAGAGCAAAGTTAGGTCTGTAACGTGCAAATGGCAGTCTTCTGCCCAGGATCCTTTGTGGCTGATCGTTGGCCAAGCCCATGGGCTGAAGTTTTGGGTCGAGCCCAGGACNGAGGCTCTGCAGGGCCCAGTTGCTCCGTGCCAGGCCCCGGGCTCTGTGCATGGCTGCCGAGGCTTTGCAGGGCCCAGCTGCTCCGTGCCAGGCCCCGGGCTCTGTGCGCGGCTGCCGAGGCTCTTCAGGCCCCCTCTACCCCCCGCCAGGCCCCGGGCTGTGCGCGGCTGCCGAGGCTCTGCAGGGCCCAGCTGCTCCGTGCCAGGCCCCAGGCTCTGTGCGTGGCTGCCGAGGCTCTGCAGGGCCCAGTTGCTCCGTGCCAGGCCCCGGGCTCTGTGCATGGCTGCCGAGGCTTTGCAGGGCCCAGCTGCTCCGTGCCAGGCCCCAGGCTCTGTGCGCGGCTGCCGAGGCTCTGCAGGGCCCAGCTGCTCCATGCCAGTGCTTTGGGAGGGGAGAAACAGGAAAAACAAAGAGGTTCTACTAAAATTAGTATTTATAGAGCAAAGTTAGGTCTGTAACGTGCAAATGGCAGTCTTCTGCCCAGGATCCTTTGTGGCTGATCGTTGGCCAAGCCCATGGGCTGAAGTTTTGGGTCGAGCCCAGGACTGGACCTCAGTGCTCGGTGCCCACCCGTGTGCCAGGCCGTGCCAGCGTGTCTCACCTCTCTGCTGAGCTTCGGCCTTGGCTCTCAGCTGGCTTCCCGCCCGCACATTGTTCCAGCTGCCCTTTAAACACCCTCTGACAAACCTGTTGGGGTGACATTTCCTGTGTCGGCCTGAAAACCAAGTCAGGGCTTTTTAGGTTAAATCTGTGTGGAAATACGGTCGTGGTAGGCTGGGAAATGTTCTTCTCCCCGTGGTCTGGTCTGAGATGGGTTTAGGTGCCAGTGATGGTCTGCAGCGGCTGCTCAGTCCTGAGATCAGGAGGAGGCACTGGGCAGTGCCTTGTGAGGACTCGAAGCCCCAGGCCAGCGACATGATGCTGCTTCAGCAGAAAAAAACCCAATTCTGGGTCGGCTCAGCAGGAGAGATGTGTGTTGGCTGCGCTGCGGTCGGAGGGTGGTGATGATGGGCATGGTGGTTGAGTACAGTGGAGGATATGATTGTGCTCCCAGCCCGGGCACTGGTGGGGCCGCCCCTCGAGCACTGGGGTCAGGGTCAGGCTCTCACTCCTAGATGGACATGGAGGGGCTGGAGTGTGTCCAGAGAAGGGCAACGGAGTGTGGAAGGGGCTGGAGCACAAGGCTGATGGGAGCAGCTGAGGGACCTGGGGGGACTGGTCTGGAGGAGGCTGAGGGGAGCCCTGATGTCTCTCTGCAGCTCCCTGGAAGGAGGGGACAGTGAGGGGTGGGCTGTATCTTCTCCCAAGTAACCAGCAACAGGACGAGGGGAACTGGCTTCTAGTCAGGCTGGGGAGGTTTGGGGTGGAGACTGGGGGAAATTCCTTCCCTGAAAGAGCAGTTGGGCATCGGACCAGGCTGCCCAGGCAGTGGGGGGTCCCTGTCCCTGGAGGGGTTCAGACCCGGGGAGACCTGGCACTTGGGGACGTGGGTCAGTGGTTACAGTGGTGTTGGGCTGCTGGTTGGACCTGATGGTCCCTGAGGTCTGTTCCAGCCTTAATGATTCGATGACTGTGAGGATGGAGTCGCAGAGTCTCACAAAGAGAGAGGCCTGGCCAGAGCTCCAAGAGAGAGTTGGAGCAGTGCTGGGAACAGGGGCCAACAGAAGAGGGGTTGTCCCTTTGTGGCAAGGGATGTGTCTGGTTTTGTGCTGAGAGTATCTTCTACTTGCAATGAGTGGGCAGATCCTCTCTTGAATAGCTGCTTGCAGGGGGGACAGGGAGCCTGGACAGACTTCCCAGTTCAGGACAGACAGGGAGCTGCGGGAGAGAGTCTGGGGAGGGTGTGAGGATGAGGAGGGACTGGAGCATCTTTGGTGGGCGGGAAGGCTGAGAGAGCTGGGGAAGAGAAGTCTGCAAGGGTATCCCATCAACACTGACCTGTATTTAAAGGGAGTGTCAGGGGCCAGACTCTCCTCAGGGTGCCCAGCGACAGGGCAAGGGGCAACGGGCACAAACTGGAGCAGGGGAAGGTCCATCCCAAAGGGAGGAAAAACTTCTTCCCTCTGCAGGTGCCCGAGCCCTGGGCCAGGCTGCCCAGAGGGGTTGGGGAGTCTCCTTCTCCGGAGAGATCCCAGCCCCGGGTCCTGAATGGGATCCTCTGTGCCCTGCTCACAGTGACCCTGCTCTGGCAGGGGATGGGGGATGGATGGATGGATGGATGGATGGATGGATGGATGGATGGATGGATGGATGATCTCCAGAGGTCCCTCCAAGCCCCAGCTTTGGGTTCAGTGCAGCGCAGAGCGATGCAGGTGCTGTCCTGGCTCCCCATCACAGCGGGTGTCTGGAGGTGCAGCATCCTGCCCACCCTGAGGATGGGCTGTGCAGGAAAACCAGCGAACAAGTGTGTGAGCCCTGATGCCCATGGGGCTGGGCAGGCAGCTGGCAGCTCTGCGCACACAGCTGATGCTTCCCTCTCCTGCCTTTCTGCCCATCGTTCGGGAGCCGTGCCCAGCCCCTGCCACTGGCACACACCATCTGTCCGGGGAAGCTCCCCTCTGTTTGGGCACTCACTGGCTTCTGCTGGGCCTTCTCCAGGGCATGTGGTGGCTTTGGCGCTGCAGTGTGCACCCAGCCTTCAGGGTGAGGATGGAGACCTGCAGCGGAGCCTGCTGACCTGACGTCTGGGCGTGAACCTCCAGCTGATGGGGGTCTGTGGTCCCGGGGATGTTCCTGCCCAGCTCGCCCGCCTCATCTCCTGCCAGCCCTCCCTGTCCCCACAGCAACTGTCACCCGAATGGCTCTGCCTGAGCCACGTTTCGCAGCAGAGCAAGCAGAAGCCACGCTCAGAGCTGAGGCTAACCCACTTCTCTCAGATTCCTTGTTACAAACTGATCTCAGGCTGGTGGGGAAGGTTTCAGACTGTGGCAGCCCTGCTGAGATGAGCACGAGCTCGGGGAAATCATCCTAGCAGGACATGGTTCACATCTTCCCTTCTAACAGCTGCCTTTGCCATCGCTCCTCTGTGGTGTCCCTTCCCCTGGCGTCGGGGCGGAAGCGGGGAAGGTCATTTGCATTTGGGTGGTTGGGAATTCGGCCAGAGGTTCAGTTCCTGGAGAAGAGGCTGGGCAACTCTTTAATATGACTACCTGGAGTTCACGGGCTTTGTGTGTGGCTTTGGGGGTTCGTGAGCTGCTCTGGCTTCGAGTTGTGTTTCCAGCCTGACCCTAAGTCCGTGCTGGCTTGGCGACACTCGAGACGGCTGCGCTGCTGCTGGCAAGGCTGATGAGAGCTGTTAGTTGCTGGTAGGTAACGCAGGAGGCCGGAGGACAGCCCTTTCTGGATGTTGGACTGGCTCACTGTGCAAACAAACCTCCCTCTGTGCCTCAGGGAACCACCATTGTTCCCTACCCCTGGAACAACGGTGGTGATGCTGAGCTGCTCACGAGGGCACCTGCAGCTTACAGCCATGTGAGGCAGTGGGGGCCCTAGCACCAGGTCCCAGAGCCTGTAAACTCCCTCCTGGCACCTTTGGGATAAATTTCCCAGCAATGTGCTTTCCCCTCCAGTGCCAGGCACACAGGAGCAGATCCATCATTAAATCCCACTTTCCCTGCCCTGCGTGGGCACGGGGGGTGCGGAGCCGTGCTGTGCCGGTCTCCTGTGAACACCCTGGTCCCCGGATGCTCGCGCAGCATCTCTGGCATACAGCAGTCCTCCGCCCTCCCAAAGCCTGCCCCGTGTTCCCCTGGTGCTCTTGGCTCAGATCTGACAGGAAACCTGTTGTCTCGTTGATTCAGCAATCCACGAAAATGCCTTCATCGTCTTTATCACGTCGGCTCTGGGCCACATGCTCCTGACGTGCATCCTCTGGAGAATGACTAAGAAACACACAGTAAGTCCCGAGGTACAGAAACTTTCCTTTCTCCTCTCCGTGCGGTGCTGGGTGCTGGGGAGGGGGCTCTCGGCTGTGGTGGGGGGCTTTGGCTGCTGCTTGCCTGTGAGATAGCCATAACCAGGCACTAGAGGAGTTAATGCCACCAGGTGAAACAGGGAAACACGGTCACCGAAATTCGTGGTTTCCTAAAGTGGGGAGGAATCTTTTCATTTCCTATTTTCTGGTTTTCACTTAGAGCCAATGTCTGAAACTGCCCCATTAGTGTCCTGTGGGTCGGGCTGGCCGAGCCCTTCTCCCTGCCTGAGATGCCCTTTTCCGAGCTGAAACTCTCTGTGCTGGGGAGCTGGGAACCTGCTGGTCCTGTGAACTGGGCAGAGTGGGCGGTGGGCAGCAAGTGCTGTGGTACCCCTTCCCCCAAGGATCGCTGCGCTGAGCGGGCTGGCTGTGGGGCTTCTTCCCTCTGAGGGGGCTGGTGGGCTCGGGACTCGCCGGTCATGCAAGTGGGGTCAGGCAGAAGATCCAGCCAGTGGCTTCTGGCTCCATTGCCTGGGTGCAGTTTTGGTGCCGTGCTGGTTTGTGGTGGGAGGGTGAGACCATGGGCACTGGCACGGCCACGGCTGGATGTTTGGCTTTGCACGTCCGTGCGTGAAAGCTGCTTCTGCGTGCGTGTGCCTCTTGTGCACGGCTTCGCCTGGGGCTCTGGGCTCCCTGGGCATCCCTGTCCTGTCCTTTCCTCCCTGGACACACGTCTCGCCCAACTGACCCCCAGTCCAACCCTCCCAGAGACCCCAGTATGAGATGGGGCAGGGTTCCCAGGGCTGCCTGGACTGCATCGCCTCGGGAAGGTGATTGCTTCACAGAGCAGAGACCTTCAGGGGACGCGGTCAGAGGTGTGTGCCCTGATCCCAGGGCTGTGGCAGGGCTGGGAGTGAGCCTCCGGGAAGGCACGGCACCTTTGCAGCCTGTAGCATGGCAGCAAACCCCCGAGTTTCATGTGTAGTGTGTTGGCACCGCGCTGCTCTCAGCTCCTGGGAGCACAGGGCCGGGTTAGGGCTGGGAGCTGGGCATGGCGGCTGTTCTCCGAGGTGGTTGCAGTCTGTGACGGGCTGTGGGCAGAGCGCTGGGGTGACGTGTCCCTGACCCATCGGAGCCGGAGGGTTGGGTTGGGGTGGAGAACAGCCTGACACTAAACGTCTGGCTCTTCTCTGGGTGGTTTTCCCCAAGTTCATCCTGGGGGACACCGTTAGCATGGTCCCGCTGGTGGTGTTTTGTCCCGGTGTGCCCTGCCGCTGTCAGGCAGCACTTCTGCCTGCCGGTTGCCCTCCTCTGCTATACCACGTTCCTTACCCACTCCAAGGAGCTGAGCAAAGGGGGCAGGAATGGCTGGAGGGGGTGGCATGGCCGTCCTGAGCCCGTCCCATGTGCCTGTGCACCTGCAGCTGGTCTGTACAGCTGCTGTGAGGTGGTGGCCTTGCTGGGGCTCTGCTGGGGGAGCAGCCTGTGCCCACAGCCCCACTGGCTCGCTCGGTGACGCTGGTGGCTGTCACCTGGGCCCTTGTGTGCCCACTGGCACTGGAGCAGCCTGAACATCTCCTGCTCCAGCGCTGCTGGGAGGCTTGTTTTGGGCGTGGGATGAGGAGCACAGTGAACCTGCCCCCTTCCCCATCTCTCAGGACTCACTTGGGTTGGGGGCTGCTGCCAAGCCGCCATGTCTCCAGCTGTGTGCTGCAGTGGCAAGGTGGCAACTTGTCCTTGTTACCTTCTCCTGGGTGCTGCAGGGCTTGGGCTGTGCTGCCGTGCTCCTGTGTCCTGGTGCACCGTACCCCAGCCCAGCAAAGGAGCGTTTGCCCCCCCGTCAGGACATGTCAACCGCCGCACATCCCTGGGTGGTGGTGCAGAGGGCATGGTGAAGCCCTGGCTGAAGGTGCCACTACCACCCGGCATGGTGCCACCACCCACCATAGCTTCCTCCTCCCATCTGTAAAGGCCCAGCTGATGGCAGGGAGCTGTCTGCAGGGGTGTGTGGTCCCCCCCCAAAGCTGGGTGTCTCCCCACAGAGAGAGGACCTGATTGGGACCTGGAGCTGGGAGCATGATGTCCCCTGCACCAGGTCCCTGTGGGGCCACGTGTCAGCAGATGGAGCTGTCGCCCGAGGAGCGAGCAGGGGTGGCGGGCGACTTCCTGTGAGAAGGAAAGCGCCGAACAATGGCAGGGCGGCTGTCGAGCCGCGTGTGTCTGTACGAGGCGGGCCGAGGGCTTGCCATGCCGCTGGGCGTGCAGCCACGGGCACCATCCCTGGGTACAACCAGTGCCCCTGGTCCTCACTGCCCGCTAGTTTGTCGTGCCACTCCGCTGGTGTCCCCCGATGTGCAGCGCTGGCTGTGAATCGCTCCCATGGGGCTGGGCAGGGACTCCTGGGGCTTATCCCGCCGTTGGTGCTCTGCTTCCCGGGGCTCCGTGGGGCTCTGGGCTCCTGCACCGTGCTGGGGCTCGGCTCAGCGGGGAAGGTGGTGGGGCTGCACGAGGCCACAACGAGCAGGGTGCTGCCACCACATCCTCCTCGCGCTGAGCTGAGCCCGTGGCTGGTGGGAACTGCTGCCTCAGCGGGAGAATTCGGGCAGCGCCTGCTGAGCTAGCTGGGCCAAAGGCTTTAGGGGGGGTCTCAGTGAGCCCTTCTGCAGGTCATGGCATCTCAGCCCCGAATTCTGGCTCCATTTGTGTCAGTTGTGGCAGCTTTTCGTTTGCCTTTGCTGCCCCCAGCCCTGGAGCCAGCGGTGGCAGGAGGGGATGGGCGAAGGGGGACGACTCTATTCCCACAGTCCTCCCCACTCTTCAGCAGAAGGTACCAGAGTGGAGGAACCCGTTGATGGTGCCCAGAGGGATTCAGGTTCTCCAGGGCCAAACCCGCTACTGTTTCCAGAACAGACTCCATGAGAGGGGCTGGAAGGCTTGGTCCATCCTTCCTCCTGCTCAGTCTGGGGTGGGGAGCAGGCTGTCTGTGCACAGCCCCCGCAGGGAGTCAGGCTGGGGCCGGGGAGGGAGGACGGGCCCAGCAGAGCCCCTCTCAAGCCCGGTGTCCCTCCCCGCTGCTGGAGGGGGCAAAGCTCCCCAGGTTTGCTGGAGTTGCCAGCATTTCGGCATGCGAGTGACAGGAATTGGTCTTGCAAAAGCCTCGCGTTGGTGTTGCAACTGCTTTCCTGCAAGGGCAGGAAGGTGCTGAGGAACTTGTGTGTAATGGGGAAGTACAGGCGGTTTCCAGTTGCAAGGTGGCAAATTGTGCGAGAAGGAAAATAAACTTCTGCAGGAGGAAAGGAAAGAGAAAGGCAGCTGAGAGGAGGGGAAGGGGCAAAGCAGAGGAGGCCTTGGTGGGGGTGGAAAGGGAAATGGAGCTGGAGAGCCTCCCACTACGGCCCCATTGACTGGAGGCAGCACACCAGGTCCTTGGTGCTCTGTGGTGGCATTGCCCGCCCTGGCTGGCATCTCCGCACTCGTTCTCTGCGCCTGGCTGGCAGCACACCCTCTAAAACCCTCCTTCCGCAGCTGCCTCTGCTGCAGCCAAGAGGGTGAGCAGTGCAGCAGAGCGAAGCAGTTTCACTTCTTGTTTGCAAACATCTTTCCCCGGCCCCAGTGGCTGCCCGTCGCCAGCAGCGGCTCTGCCCGGGTACGTGTGTGTCTGCGTGCGGCTGGTGCCCGGCTGGCTGCCCCAGGCCCATCGGCAGAGCAGGTCCCGGGTCCTGCTGTGCTGCCGGCGCCGGGGAGGTGCTGCTGGGGTGCTAACCCCATCAGTGTGAGCATGGGAGAGTGACACCCTGCTCAGGCGCTGCCGCGCCTGTCTCCCTCGGCGCTGGTTAAGCTGTTTCTGGTCACACTGCCCGAGCAGCACAGCTGAGCTGAGTTTCCAGCTGCTGCTGCTGGAGCTGTGCTGGCACTGCAAGCAGACAGTGAGCACACGGTTTCAGCCCGACTCCTTGGTCGTGCTGTTGCCTAGACAGCAGTCTGGTGAGAGCAGCCCATGGGGTGGTGGTGGTAGCTCAAACAAGCCCTCTATAACTGTCCTGGTGTGAAGCTCTTGGTGCTGGGGCAGTTCGTCCTTGGGTGCATGGCAGGACAGACAGAAATGGTCAAAGGGAGCAGGGCCCCGTGTGCAGCACGTCGCCTCGAGGGTGCTGCCATCCTCTGGGAAGGGATGGCTCCGTGAGCAGCCCTGGTGCTCGAGCTGTCCCAGGAGAGCAAAGCTATTGCACTGCCAATTAATGTCAATCCGCTGTCCCTTTGCCTGTCCCCATTGAGAGCTGGGCTGGGAATTCTGCAGAGTCCCTCTTGTTCCTCTCTGGAGGTGGTGGAAGAAACAGGAGGCTCAATGCCTCCTTGCTGGTGTTTTCTACCAGCAGCCATCCATCCTCCAGCCCTTGGAGCTGGAGGGGGTTGGGGGCTCCCCCAGGACAGGGGAAGGAGATGCTGGGTGCCTTCTGCAGGCTTGGAGCTGTGTCCCAGGCTGGGGCTGCCATCTCTCCTTCCTGGGCTGCCTTGGCGCAGCCCGTCCCTTCCCTTCACCTCCATCGCCTGGCCTTCTGCTCCTGACTCACCTTGGTATGCATGGGGAACGTGCCTTAGCTCAGAGCCTGCCAGCTGCCACACCAAATATAATTTGCCTGTGGTTTTCTGGGCCAGGCGTGTATCCAGCGCCGGGGGGCTGGTGGGTGCTGTGAGACTGGAGTGGTTTGCAGGAACACTGGGTGCCCAGGTCCAGCTTGCCAGGAGGAAGTTGTAGTGCTGGGGTTGGTGGCCACGTGTTGCCAGCTGCAGCTGTGGCCCAGCAAGGGCCCCAGGGAACTGGAAGCCAGCTGAGCTTGGAGCATCCCATCCTTGGGTGGCTGATGCCTGCTGCCTGTGCCAGGCATGGGAGTGCCCTGCCCCGGTGTCCCCCTGCCTGGCCCTGCAGGGGAGCAGGGTCTGTACTGCACAGTGCTGGGTCAGGCTTAGCATCAGGGTAAGGTCAGGTGAGGGTTCTTCCTTCCCTGGGAGGAAGGGGTGCATGGTTTCCCCCTCTGGGTCTGCCTGGCTGTACACCATCCTCCCTGCCTCGCTGTGCGTCCTGAGTGTTTCACGGCCACTCATCCCACGTCCTTGGGATTTTCTCTTTTTCCTCACTGGGAGCTGGAGGCCCCAGGGCATTAATCTGGGGGTCTCCCCAGATGCCCCTCCTCCTGCCACAGGACCCCTCAGGGTGCCCCAGTAGGAGCAACCACCCTGACCTCACACTGCAGCACCTTGTGCTGCCCTCTGCTTCTCCCGGGGCTCAGCCCAGCCTGAGCCAGGATTAATGAGGCTGATTAGGCACTAATCCCTCATGCCAGGGCATGTCAGGCTCAGCCCGGTGCCCCGGAATTACGCCTTTGGAGTACTTGGTGCCAGGGCCCTCCCCAAGTGCCCCTGGGGCTGCAGGCAGGAGCATTGGTGGGTTGAGGTTTCTCAGTGGCCACTGGCTTGGAGTCTGGCACCGTGCGCTGCTCCTTGGGGAAGGTCCCTGCAGCAGCGTGGGCAGGACGCCCAGCCGCAGCGGGGAGGAACAGGGGGACCGCAGGGGAGGTGTGGGCGCCAGAGCGGTACGTCCTGGAGCGGGAGGAGGCGGAGGTAGGAGCTGTCCTGCCTGCGCTTCAGGCAGCGTGGCAGGAGCTCTGGTAGCTGCTGGTGCCCGATGATGAGTTGCTTGTCTGCTCGCCCACATGGACCTGGGCAGTGCCGAGCGCTGTTGGCGCTGCCCATGGTTCCAGCTTTGTTAGGGTCCCCTCTCACGGTGCTCCCTGGAGATGTCCCTGGAGATGTCCTGGGACGTTCGGCTGCCTTCGGTCACTGGGAGCCCCTTGCAAGGAATCGAGGGGTGCCTAAAATCCCCGCAAGAGGCAGCCTCCTGCAAGGCAAGGCTTTGGGGCTGGCGCTGCGTGGTGCTGCGTGGCGCAGTGAGGTGCTGTGTGGTCCAGTGCAGCGGCGTGGTGCAGTGCGGCTCGGAGCACGCCACAGTGCCACGTGATGGAGCACGGTGTCCCGGGGTGCAGCGTGGTGCTGCGTGGCGCAGTGAGGTGCTGTGTGGTCCAGTGCAGTGGCGTGGTGCCGTGTGGCTCGGAGCACGCCGCAGTGCCACGTGATGGAGCACGGTGTCCCGGGGTGCAGCGTGGCGCTGCGTGGCGCAGTGAGGTGCTGTGTGGTCCAGTGCAGCCGCGTGGTGCAGTGCGGCTCGGAGCACGCCGCAGTGCCACGTGATGGAGCACGGTGTCCCGGGGTGCAGCGTGGCGAGCACCACGAGGTGTGGGACGATGCGGGGCAGCGCCATGCGGTGCCGTTGGGCGCAGTGAGGCACCATGCGGGGCGGTGCAGGGAGCTGCCGCTCACCTTGCTGCCACGAGCGGGACGCTGCTGCCGCTTTGTAGCGCAGCCGTTTCCGCCGCCGCGGGACCTGGATGAAAACAAGGCTGTTTTGTGACCCGCTTTTCCGGTGTGAAACTTTACATAACGCCTCAGCCCCACCGCTCATTGTTACTGAGCCCTCGCCCCACCCCGTGCCACCAGCCCTGCGCCCTCACGGCTCTGCCTCCCACGGCTCTGCCTCCCACATCCCTGCGGACGGGGCTGTCCAGAGGGACCCTTGTCAGCCTGGGGACCTGCCCCGACCCTGCGGGGCGGAGGAGATGGCGGTGTCCCCGGATGGTGAAGATGACTGTGAGGCTGTCCTTCCTCTCTGGGTTTTCCTTCCCGGCGTGACCTGTTTGCGCTCGCGGGGTGGCTGGCTGTGCCTGCCGGCGTGCTTTCCGGGGGGTAATGGAAAGTGTGATGTGGTGGTATAAATTTTCCTTATTCTCAGCAGTCCCTGAAAATGGAGTTTTTGTCTCACGCTGAAACATCAGACAAGGGGGAAATTCCCCTCCCACCAGAAACGGGAATAACAGCTCGTGCCTGGGCTGTCCATGGCATCCCCGGCCCCTCCTGGATGGGGCTGGCCGCCCCCGGGCTCGGCACCCTGGCAGCCCACCACTCCCATAGAGTCAGTGGGGTCTCCCCTGCACTCCCCTTGGTGTTCGTCTGCAGTTTGGGGTTCCTCTGCCATGGGGCTCCCTGCTCACCCCAGGGCTTCAGATCTCTCTCTCCACAGTGCTCTGAGCAATGGGAGAAAGAGAAGAAGGGGGCTGGAGGCGGTGCCCACCACAGCCCAGCTGTGCGTGGCTGGGGGGCTGCTGGCAGCAGCCCTGGGCTCCGCTCCCACCCATAGCTCTGTCCGGAGTGGTGCTGGGGGCAGGATGGGGCCCCTCCAGTGCAGCTTGTGCGATGTCACCGGCATGGCGCCCGCCCCAGCTGCCAGCCCTTCATGTGGTTTCCTCCTCCCCAGTGCAGTTGTGAGCGAGGGGGTGCAGCCGCCTGCACACCCCAGTGAATTCCCCTCGCCGGGGCGGTTGGGCAGCGCCTGAGGGAGACAGGGCCACCTGCAGCTGCCCCGTCTGCAGCCGGAGGATCTACTGTCTGGTAGAGCCGTTGGCCGGTCCTGGGGGCGGGCAAGAGCCCCGTGTGCGTCCCAGCACCGCTGCGGCTGGCTGGGTGCTCCTGCCTCTGGCATTGCCTGCATTTGTTGGTGTCAGATGGTGCTGGAGGGTCTCACGGCTCCTGTCGCACCTCGCTCGCTTGTGGCAGTGAGTCCCAAGGGGAGAAAAGCCAGGTGGGAGCTGGTGGCACGATGCAGCCCCCATGGCAGCCTGCCCTCGGGCAGCAGCTCTGGTGGTCTCCATGTAGGAGCGATCCCCTGCCAAAGCAGCCACTGTGGCCTGCAGTCCTCACCCAGGCGTCTGCCCAAGGAGCCGGGGTGCAGAGGGCCTGCCTGTGCTCCCGAGGCTGCGTTGGGGCCAGGGCAGAGCTTCCCTGCAGAGGGGGCTGACTGCCTCGGATTAGCCGGTGTCGCTGGGGGCGAGGGCAGAGCCCCTTGCCATGCTGGGCAGGAGGGATGAGGCTGTGACCCAGCTACCGGCCTCTTACAGGAGCGCAAGTCGTACAAATGGAAGCAGCTGCTCTTCTTCTTCACCTTCATCACGTTTGCGTTTGCCGTGTGTGTCTACTTCCACCACAACTGGTACTGCAGCCCCGGAGGTAAGGGGGCCAGGCTGCCGTCCCCCCGCAGCTCAGCTGTGCTGGGGCTGGATGTGCCTGGGGAAGGGGCTGGGGTGGCACCTTGTCTGCCCAATCTCAGCCGGAGTCCAGGACATCCCCCCGGGGGGGGACGATGCCTGGCTGCTCTTTTCCCGCCTGGGTCCAAGCAGGGGACGAGCCCTGGGCGAGCCCCGGCCCTGATGTGGCCGCAGGTTCCCTTCCCTGCTGTGTTTCCTCCACCAGTGTACACCATCTTCGCCTTCCTGGAGTACCTGGTTGTCCTCTCCAACATGGCCTTCCACATGACTGCCTTCTGGGACTTCGGCAACAAGGAGCTGGTGGTGAGCTCGCTGCTGGAGGACAAGCACTTCTAGCCGGCCTCGTGCCGCTGCGTGCCGCCTGCCATCCCGGCATCCCGCACGTCTCCGTGGGAGGTCCCTGCCAGCGCCTGGAGCTCTCTTTCAGGGGAGCTGGGGGCTCTTGCTGGGGACCCTGGGGGCCAGTTCCCCCTGCCCTGGCTCCCTGCCAGCTACCAGGGTGGGCAGGGACCTGCTGCCTGTTTCTTTGGAGGATGCTCTGGGCAGGGCAGAGTTCTGCTCCCAGTGCTGGGGCACGGAGGGGGCAGCCCTGCCCTGTCCCAGCTTTGCCTGGGTGGGTGCATGGTTCCTCCTCCAGGCTGGGGTTCCTTGCTGAGGCCCTTGGGAAGAGCTGGCGGCCTTTTGACCCTCAGAAGAAGGAGCGCTTGCTGCCCCCTCATCTCTCTGTTGCACCACCAAGGCAGAGCAGACGCAGCCGTGGCTGCTCAGGGAGCCTTTGCTGCAGGGCTGGGTCTAGGACCAGGCTCCTTGTGAGCACCAGCGCCGTGGGCTGGCCCCCGGCACTGCTCTCCCACCCGGGGCTGGGGCAGGGTCCTGGCACGGCCATGCCTGCGCTGCCAGGAGGGCAGCGTCTTGGAAGGTGCTGGCCCCTGCACAGCCCGCGCAGGAGCAAGGCAGGAGAGGACCCACGCTCTCCTGCTCCGCCTCACCTAGAGCCCCCTCCAGCGAGTGAAGGGGGCTTGTGAGGTGCTGCACTTCAGTTCCACCCCAGTTTGGGGAGGAAGAGCCAGTGGGATGGTGCTGGAGGTCCCTGCTCTGACGTCTGTGTCTGCACGGCTTCCTCCTCACCATCAGGCTTGAGCTGGGAGCTGCTGGGGTTCAATGGTGCTGGTGGAAGGTGCTGGTGGTGACTCCCCAGCTGTGGGCTCTGGCTGCCGGGGCAGCGGTGCAGCCGTGGCGGGGGTGGGGGGCACAGAGCTGGGTGCTGGCAGAGTCCCCAGGCTGCTCCTGGTGCACAGCGCTGGTGGGGGGGTGCTGCTGCTCAGCGCTGGAGGGGCTGTGGCTCCCGAGGGCTTGGTCAAAAGCTGCACCAGGCAGCACGGCACAGGGCTCGCTCCCTGGGGCTCTGGGGGCCGGGGACGTGGGCAGGCTGGGGCTGAGGCCGTTGGCACCGGGAGCTCTGGGATTGGGAAGCTCTGGGCTCACTCTGTGCCACGCTGGGCTGTGAAGGACCAACGCGGGTCCCTGCTGCTGCCCTTCCACCGCCAGCCTCGACCCTGCAGTGCTGGTGCCAAGCCGGGGCCGGGCTGGCCTTGGAGCCGCTCCTGTCCCCGCCTGCGGCATCCCCGCTGCGCCGGGCCCCATCCATCCCCCGCCTGCATGTGTGTGGTGTGCTGTCCTCCGGCAGCGGCTGCGCCTTGGATTTGAGGTGGAAATAAAGCACTGAGTATTTTTGTGAGCTCTCAGCAGACTCTGTGGTGCTCCCACCCAGCTCGGCCAGTGCACGGTGCCCGCCCCATCCCTTCCCAGCACCCGGGCTGGGTGCAGGACCTGGAGCCTGACTGCTGGGGTGTGGGCTGTGGATCCCTGGGGCTGGGGTGCAGGATGTGGGCCCCGGGAGGGGGGCGTGAGTACTGGGGTGCTGGGTGCAAGATGTGGGCTCCGGGTGCTGGGTGAGGCCGAGGCGGGCTCGGGGGGCTGGAGGGAGCCGGAGGCGCCGCT
>VZTU01024236.1:28737-55260 GCA_013400835.1 Zapornia atra | reverse complement strand
TTCTGTGATTCTGTGAAACAGTGCTGATAGTATAGCGATGTTTTTGTTACATAGAAGTGTGGTTTTGTTCTTGTTGAGCAATGCTTATACAAAGCCAAGACCCTTTCTGCTTCTCACACCTACCCACCAGAAGAATTGCTGGGTTAGAGGAGAAGGAGGGGACACAGTTGGGACACTTGAACTGATCAAAGGGATATTCCATACCATATATTGTCATGCTCAGCACATAAAGCTGTGGGAAGAGGAAGGATGGGGAGTGTGACAGCATTTGGGGTGATGGTGTTTGTCTTCTCAAGTAACCATTAGTGGGATGGAGCCCTGCTTTCCTGGAGATGGCTGAATACCTGCCTGCCCATTGGAAGTGGGGAAGGAATTCTGTGTTTCCAGTTTGCATGCATGTGTGTCTTTTGCTTTATCTATTCAACTGTCTTTATCTCCATGCATGAGTTTTCTCACTTTCACTCTCCCTCATGCGGCCATGGAGGAGTGAGCAAGCAGCTGCAAGCTCAGCCACAGCTGGGGTAAAACCATGGCACCACTATAGGGTAACTCCAAAGCAAGAAACTACACTCTCTGACATCCTTTATGTAGGATGATGAGGATGTGGGGTTGTACCAGCTGCTGTTGTTGTTGCATTGGTTTTCTTTAACAGGTTAATTCACATAGCTGCTGAACAATCTTTGAAATCAATCTGGACTTAGATTAAAAAAAAAAACCAACAAAAAAACCCAAACCAAATACATAAAACAAAGAAGTAAAAATCTAAAAGATTTTTTTGAGCCTAAATTAATTCCCTGACAAATGTATGAATAAAAATCTAAAATGTTTGTAGATATTTGAAGACAACTACTGTATGAAATAAATATTCTTATAGCCAAAATGACCGTGACTTAATTTCTCGCACTTTTCAAGTGACTCACATCTTTTTATAAGCACTTTAGGGACAGAAATTTTCAGTCTCTGTTAAAGGTGAGAAACTTGTGAACCAGCACAGGATTAGAGTTGCTGTAACTTGATTCGGAGAATTTCCAAATTATTTCTTTGCATATTACTTTGAGATTTTATTACTTCTAAATTCACCACTTGTAAGATTTTTGAACACATCCTAAGAAATCTGTTTGAGTCCTAAGCAACGTGTTTAATTCACTGGTCCAAATTTCTCTTCAAATGCATAGTTTATTGCAGTTGCTTCATTTTCTGAACACAGTGATATTGAAGTTCTAAATCAACAGTGTTGTTCAACAGCGTTCCTCCACCTGTGTTTTTTATCTACTTAACTACAAAAAGCAGCTAAGGAGTCACAACTAAAAGATGTACGTTTTTAATATCCCTTACTGTGTTTATAGAATGGATTTCAAAAGTTCCTGATTTCTTTTTTGCAAATGAAACATTACTACTGAATGAGAAGGAAAGGTCCATATCTTATTCAAAGAATCCTCAAACTGTTGAATTTAAATAAAATATAACTAGCAGGACCAAGACTTTAAATAAGGTTATTATTCAGTTATGTATAGAAACCAACCAACCCAAAACCAATAATTTTGAATGACTCTCCTCAACCAAATATATCCTTTTACAGTCCATGCAGTCAGCTCAAAAGTCTGGGAATTACTGAGAAAAGAGCAAGACTAAAGAAAACAGAACTTAAACCTTTCCACTTCCTCCTGTATGCAAGCTTCTGAGTTTCAGAAGTAATTATTCAGACGCTACTGAATATTTAAGTGTGTGTATGAAGTAACATACTGCTCTGACTGTGGAGAGTAAAAAATATGTTGAAATTTTACTGAATCATTAATTTCATCTCAAGACAATATATATTATTTTGATACACTATAAACTGTCTCTTGAGATCTGCAAGCAAACTGTTAAGATCCCCTCATGCAAAGGTGTTGGTTTTGATGGCATCACACCATTACATACCAGCAGAGAATTAATTCAGTAATTATATTACTTGTTCTGATACATAATCTGAAATTCTACAGAAATTAGATGAGTACAGAAAAGGAGAAAGACCATTCAGCAGAAACTAACTACCTCAATGAAGGTCATTCTTCACTTTATTCTTCTGTTGTGAACTGGCCAAAAAAACTATTGAATTGGATCAGTGTTTTAAGTCACATCTTAGTAATGATTTGGAACAGAAATATAATTGTGTCATTTGCTCTGTGTACAAAGGAGTACCAGACTATTCTACCTGAGAGGGTCCTGAGAGTACTCTGAATGTTCCCACATTTGCAGTTTTCTTCTACTATGCTCACTATCAGTTTCCATCTGATCTACAGTTTTTATTTGAGACTTTTGCCTTAAAGAAAGTGTATCCCAGCAAAGGAATTAAAAAAAAAAAAGAATCAATGCCTTCATATAAAACATTGCTGACCCTTCACAACTGCTGACCCAGTTGTCTAGAATATTTTGCACGGTGTTGCTCAACCTGCTCAATAAAGGTGCATTTCAACTAAGAGCCCAGAAAAGCTAGTACTATATTAACAGAATTGCTGGGCCTTCTCATGCAAGAAAACTAAAGAAGCTTGACAAAATCAAGGCTAAGAGGAAAATGCTCTCTCAAAATTCATTAAGATTTGGGACAGAAGAAAATTACTTAAAGTAAAAGACAATGTAGATCATTAAAGGTAGTTTTAAAAAAAAGTTATAATACTCCCAGTATCTCACAAGAAGAATCTCTGGAAGTCACACATGGGCAGTTTCTGGTGAGAAACATCAGTTCTTAAACAATGTCAGGCATACTACCATAGCAGGACTGGCAGTTGAAACCTACAAGTAACATGTCAGTGTTCTCGATTAAACTGAGGTGTTCCTGTATCTACTCTAAACCACACAGAATTCAGACACGAGGACTGACTTCACACAGTTTTGCCCAAGTGTTTAACTGAGCATGGTGCACACCCATTGCCTAGCTACTCTCTCATTCCAGTACAACAGTGAAGCACTCTCTTGCTCAGCACCTCTTGTTACCAGCCTTGGTAGGCAGGCTTTGCTGCACACTGCCTCTCCACTTTGCAGCCAAAATGTTGCCCTGAAGCATACCCGGGTAACTGCTAGAGCTGGAATCTGCCCTGTGCGCTTAGGGCAAGGGAGCTGTCCCTGGGGCTGACTACAAAAGCTAGGGACACAGGTCCACAGAAAGGGTGAGAGAAAGGTGCGTGCCACAACCGTTTTGAAAAAGGGCCAAAAAGAACAGTCTGTGAAGCCAGAGGCCGATGAGCCTCTCTCTGGTGCCTCTGAAAAATCACAGAGCAAGTCCTCTCAGTCTGCAGCCCTTCTTCAGCCCTCCACACTGAGCCTTGGGAGCCCAAAAAGGAGGGGATGGATGAGAAAAAGGGGTAGATACGTGGAAATTTTATGTTTATCTCATTTTAATTGATTATACTGAGCTGAACTAGAAGTGTTAGCATTATTGCAAATAGATTAAATAAAAGTTGCTTATTAGAGTAGAAAGTAGACTACAGATAAATGAGATTTTCTTCCTCACAAATTGATGGGAATTTAAGCAAGCTAATCTGTAACTTGGATGCAACAAATTAGTAATAGTTTTACACTTATCATTTTCACTTCCTACTCCATTGTCTTCTTTCAGAGATAAAAAAAATAATTAAACTAAGTAAAAACATGACAATATTGAAATCCTTTATCTATATCTGATAATTCCTCCTTTTGTCTTACGTTACTTTCCTAAATCAATGCTATTCTAATGAAGACCCTTTCCTTCTGATAAGCTAAGGACATATTTGATTTGTGATAGCTTGAAATAGGCAAATTAATTTAACTACTTTTAAAATGCTGATCATTAATAACTGTCTTATCATACAGTCACTTCTACATATTTGTTCCAAAGCTGCTCCAACTGCTTAGGGAACAAATATGTGCTTACACTGGGCAAAGGCAGGATTTGGTTTCAAAACTTGCAGGGACTCTTGACTTACGCAGAGGAAGGACGTTGCCATTAAACTGAGTGGCAAAAGCTTGAAAACTGAGTAGGCACATCCAAACTCTGTTGAGTTCAGGAATCATCAGGACATGTGCAGCCAATAACCACTGTTTTTTTCAGAAATAAAAAATTCTCAGTGAGGTGGCTGGGGCACGCTTGAGGACAGCTGGAATCAGCTGGAGAAGCTGCCTTTCCTAAGTGCCAGGCAACCTTCTGGAAGGTTTTAGTTCTACAGCTCCGCAACTGTTGATCATTACCAAATATTACAGCTCACACACTTTTCTTTGGACAAGACCCCTCTTCAGTGTTTTTAGGAACTTTGTAGAAGCAACAATTCTTGTTGAGTTCCAACAGACCTTATTACTAAGGTATTTTCCTCATAGGAAATAATCAAAAGATATAGAATTTCACTCATGTTTAAAATTAAAAGAATGATGTGTGGCCAAAGTTCAAACATTGCAAGTATTCACACATATACACTACATATACAGTAAAGATCATTTAGTCTGTTGTGCTTATATATAAAAAGACTAATATCAGTGTTCACCAAAGTCTAACTTATTTGGCATATAGTCTATCTTGCTTAGTGTAGCTCACAACTGCACGTAAGTATAAAATCTCTTTTTCTTTCAGAAACAATCAGATTACTATAAAAAATATAATTTATGTCAGTAAATGCCAACTTTTTTCAATGGGGAAGATTCCTATATCTTCACTTTAATTAAAAAAATCCCCAACCAAAACCAACAAATAAATAAAAAAAAAACCCACAAAAACAACCATACCAAAGCCAACTCAGTAGTGTATAACAGCAAAACCACCAAATTTACTACTCAAATGAAATTCTGAAAATGCTCATGAATATTAAAGGCAAATTTCAGTATCAAGGGAAAAAAGTTCATAAAATTTCACAGCCTGAAGATGTGATTAACTTTTAGAAATAGTTACCCTCTCCTAAAACACAAGAGATTAATTCAATGCTGCAAAGTGAAGAGGATTAATGTGAGAACTGGGCTGTTCAAATTACAAGGAGGTACCCCTTTGAGATCTCTAACAAAAGTAGTTGAAGCCAAATGATGTGTCATGTCACTAGTCAGTAGTTAATCCATCATTAACAGCAATTATTGCAAAGCCTTACTGGGGATTCTGGTTATCCACCCTCGCTCCCCATCTCTGTGGAGAGTAGAGATGTTTATCTACATTCCTCTAAAATTGCATTTACAGTTAAACAGGGAAAATATTTAAGCAACAGAAAATCATCATGTCAAGCCAACACTATGCTTCAGGTTTGCAAGGTAATATTAAAAGTTATCTTCTTCAAATAGAATTTGGAATGGTCATGCATGACAGAAACAAAGGTATAATGAAGTACCTGCTACCTATTCTTTGTGATAGACCAAAACTGCAGTTACTTGAAATCATAGCATAGTAAGGAATTTTCTAATTTTCTTTGGAAATTTTCCTTAAACTCGGAAAATCAGATTTTTTCATTGTAGAATGAAAATAACTGTTTTCCTATGATGCATTAAATAAATTTAAAAAAAAAAAAGTGAAAAACAAATAACATTCTGCTTGTATAGTCTACTGAATGAAAATCCACGAATGGAAACACCTCCAGAACTGGTGCCTCAAAATATACATACTGTTTGTTTGTTTGTTTATTTATTTGTTTTTTCCTTTGAGATTGTCCTCTCATTGAAAACTTCAATAAATTTGCAACTAAAGGAATGTCCGAGTTTGTGTCCCCTGAGATGTCGTGACTATTCCACAGCTCTTGAAGCAGTCAGTTTATTTTATTACATGCACACATAGGCAGGAAATTTAAAAGCAGTTTGGGTTGCAATTTTGACATCCACCACCTCAAATACAAATATATTTCTCTTTTTTAAACAGCATATGATTTTTATCCTTCATGAAGATATTACTTTCCTCACTGAGCTATTCCTTTCACAGCTTTATATGGTCAGCTTCTCAACTTCAGATTTTCCCTCCACCCTTTTTAGTAAGTGCTTGCAATGTACAATGCTAAATTAAGTACGCTCCAAATCCAGACAAATTCTCTTTTGTTTATACATATGAAATATATATTATAGAAGGAAGTTTGTATTATTGATTAGACAATATAGTAGTTTATATTGTCTTTTTGATATATTAAAATTTTAATTATAATTATATATTAAGAAATTATCAGTCTTTCTTGCAACAATAAAAAGTAATCCAGTTCAGGCACAAAAATTAACATTTTCTAGTGGGAAACAACAATAAACATCATAAAAAAAATCATACTATAACCTTTGCACTAAATTATCCAGAGATACATTTAAAATAGTTTACTACCTGAACATTTCTTCTCAATTTTTGTACAAAACAGTTCCATTTAAAACCAAATGCAACTTTTAGAAAATAAAGTGCAAGCTTTATTTCTTTAGAGATATTATTCTCAATATAATTCATTTAAACCTTTGCAATAGTTTTAACTATAGCATGCCACAATAATTTTAGTTTTAACTCCTTTTTCAGAAATCTCAGGAATCACAGAATCACAGGCTGGTTTGTGTTGGAAAGGACCTCAAAGATCATATAGTTTCAACCCCCTGCCATGGGCAAGGACAACCTCCACCAGACCAGGCTGCCCAAAGCCCTATCCAACCTGGCCTTAAACACTGCCAGGGAGGGGGCAGCCACAGCTTCTCTGGACAACCTGTGCCAGGGCCTCGCCACCTTCACAGTGGGGAATTTCTTCCTAATGTCTAAGCAAAACCTACCCTCTTTCAGCTTAAACCCATTACCCCTTGTCCTTTCACTGCAGTCGCTGATAAACAGTCCCTCTCCAGGTTTCCTGTAGGCCCCTTTTAGGTACTGGAAGGCTGCTATAAGATGAGCCTCCTCATCTCCAGGCTGAACAAACCCAACTCTCTTAGCCTGTCTTTACAGAAGTGCTCCAGCCTCACGATCATCCTTGTGGATGTGAATGTGATAGTGGAGGTGGTTAGAAAGGAAAGCTTGCAGGTTTCGGAGTTCATCTTTAAAATACCCTACCCTGCCTGAAATATCATCAGTAAGAGGACAGTCTTATGCCTAACAGTATTCTTAGTATTCTTCATTTACAGTTGCACTGAAATAGTCATCTTAATTATTTCCATGGAAGGAAATGACAGTTCCAAACACATTCTCTGTGCTCCAGTGAATAGCCCTTCCCTGATATGAGTTAGTTCAGATGAAAATTATTTTCTTTAGTGGCTTGGCTATAGGATAATTTAGCATTAGAATTATTATTTTTATGGAAAGGTGTCAAAAACACGTTTTCAAACTGAAATATAACTACAGGAATAAAAAGTAAAAAAAAAAGGAAGAAAAATCAAACTAAATTGGTGAAAATGCTGTGTGCGGAAATGACATTCCATCCATTCAGTGGCACATGTTTCAATAAAATGGAAGGTGAATGGCAGATGAATTGTGCTGCTCTTTGGAAGAAGCTACTTTTCCTACACGCTGACTCTTGTTCAAAAAGATTTCCAATCGAATGTGTACTGTGAGCACATATTACATGAAATCAGAACTGATTCTTACATTCCACTGAGCTTAAACTTTCTTTTAAACCTGCATCAAGATGGTATTTATCCTAAATTGACAGGAAGCCAAAGAACGTGATGAGAGGTGGACAAAATATTTTCACTTTGCTACTTATAAACTATTATTCCACGACAGCAATTATATCCTGCATTTGACAGGATCTTTTCAACAAATTTTGAAAGTTATTTGTAGTTAAATATTAATTTAAAAAGATCTTGTCTTGACTGGGAAACACAGTGTGGTAAAATTCATCTTTTATATTTATTTGAACCACTTACCCATCTAAGTGGCTTTCCATTTAAAAATACATTCATCTGTCCTCAAAGCAATAAAATTAGAAATTATTTCAATGCCTTTCGGCTTTTGTTGCAATCTCTAACTAGAATCACCCTGTAACTAGAATGAAAATTATGAAGATACATTCCAGGAACACAAAACCCAGCCTTGACCTGTGAAACACTCAGAGAGGAGTAGATTAACTCAAACATCAGCCAGGGTCCTAAACATTCTTTCGATAAATTCCTCCCTTAACTGACTAGTTTTTATGGTTTCTTTGTGTGTGTGTCTAGGCACTTTAAAAAAAAAGCTCTTAAAACTCCTTTTCATTTATCTATTATGATCCAGTATTCAAGAAATATGTTTGGGACAACCCCCAGAAATTTTAACAGAAAGGGTATGCATGTGCTAAAGCTGGGGTGATTTCATACACTTTGCTTGAAATCTGCAGGAGGATATTGTCACACACAGACACATTGATCTTGTGCACAGCCCATATACCACATCCAACAGGCTGAACCACACTGCTGCGGGTAACAGAGAGCAGGTGTTTCAGTCATTAGGGTCGCTATCCTGCTACTTAGTGTAACTAACTGAAATAAAGCTAACTGCAGCAGCAGCCGCAGAGAGAATTGAACCTACAATGCATGTGCCAGACCCTGAGATATGAGCCCACACATATTCTGCACTTATTTAGTCTCCGCGACAGCAAGTATACAGAATACAAGAGGAAAATGCAACTATTCATATCTGAGGCCCTCTTGCTTTTTCTCTTCAATATAGAAACCTTGAAAGATAGAATACAGATGGATTTACTTTCATCTGAGTTTATTCTCTCTTTGCCAAAGCTCATTTTGAGACATAAGACCTCCTTTCCAGCAGATTTATTTTTATTCATTAACACCTTTCCAGGTATAATGTGTGGGAGTTTTGCAAAGCTCTACAGATCTTCCTCCCTTGTTTTATACTTTTAAAATGTTCATTCCTTAGAAATATTTATCTAAAAGTGAAAGAAAGTATGTACAAATTTTGTGAGCTACTCATGCAACAAAAATTTTTGACAGTATAGAAATTGCATTTTATGAGAATTTAAGGCCCTAGCTACTGTGCTCGCTATAAGGCTACCCTTTGGCTATTAAAAGAGTTTTCAACTTCAGAAAATTATTTTTTATGCCACTATTTTATTATTAGATCATCCTAAATAACACATGCTAAACCATATATATCAAACCCTGGAATTTATAAAATGTATTTAACAATCTCACAAGAATATATCAAAGAACAACAGAATGGTGATGGTTGGAAAGGTCTTCTAGAGATTACCTAGTCCAACCTCACAGCTAAAGCAGTATTACCTACAGCAGGTTGCACAGTTTCAGGTCCAGGCACGTTTTGAATATCTCCAAATAAGGAGAATCCATAACCTCTCTGGGCAGTCTGTGCCAGTGTTCTGCCACCCTCAAATTAAGTTTTTTGTTATGATGAGATAGAACTTCTTATGTTCCAGCTTGCGCCCATTGCCCCTTGGCCTGTCACTGGGCACCACTGAGAAGCATCTGGCCCCATCCTCTTGACACTCACGCTTTAGATATTTATAAGCAGTGATAAGATCCCCTCTCAGTCTTCTCCAAGCTAAACAGTCCCAGCTCTCTCAGCCTTTCCTCATAAGGGAGATGTTCCAATCCCCTAATCATGCTGGTAGGCCTCTACTGGACTCTCTCCATTAGTTCCCTGTCTGTCTTGAACTCTGGAGCCCAGAACTGGACACAGTACTCCAGATGTGGCCTCACCAAGTCAGAGCAGAAAGGGAAGATAACATCCCTCCACCTGATGGTCACATTCTTCTCAATGTACCCAGGATACCATTGGCTTTCTTGACCATAGGAGCACATTGCCAGCTCATGCATTACTTGTCCATCAGGACTCCTAGGTCCTTCTCTGCAGCTCTGCTTCCCAGCAGGTGAACCCTAATCCGTGGTCTGGGATTGTTCTTCCGTACGTGCAGGGCTGTAACTTTCGACATGTTGAACTTTATTAGGTTACTCTCTAACCTGCCCATGTCTCACTGAATGGCAGCACAGCCTTCTGGTGTATCAGCCACTCCTCCCAGTTTTGTACCATCAGCAAACTTGATGAGGTTACACTCTGTCCCTTCTTCTAGGTCACTGATGAAGACGTTGAACAAGACTGGTCCCAGCACTGACCCCTGGGAACAAAAGGTCTTCAACAAGACTCTGTCCCACTTATCACAGTCCTCTGAGCTCTGCCATTCACCTAGTTCTCAATCCACCTCACTGTCCACTCATCTACCCCACTCTTCCTAGCATTGCCTATAAGGATATTATAGGAGACAGTGTCAAAGACCTTGATGAAGTCCAGGTAGGCAACATCCACTGCTCTCCCCTCATCCACCCAGCCAGTCATGCCACCACAGAAGACTATCAAACTGATCAGGTATGATTCCCCCTTGGCGAATACATTATTGACCACAAATAACCTTGTTTTCCTCCATATGCTTAGACTTGACCCCCACAATGAACTGTTCCCTCACCTTTCCAGGGATGGAGGTGAGACTGACTGGCCTGTCTGTTCTGGGCCCTCCTTCTGGACCTTTCTTAAGACCGAAGCCACATTGTCTTTCCTCTAGTCCTCAGGCACCTCTCCTGTTCTCCACGACCTTTCAAAGATGGTAGAGTAGCACAGCCATATCATCTGCCAACTCCCTCATCATTCACAAGTAAATCTCATTAGGGTTCACAGATTTTTGTATGTTGAATTTGCCTAGATGTTTTCAAACCCTATCCCCCTCAACCAAGAGAGGTTTTTCCTTCTGGTTTTACCCTAGTTTTATTAAGTGGTTTAACCCCAACTGGCAACCAAGCGCCACACAGCCACTCACTAACCCACCCCCCATGGTGGGATGGGAGAAACAATCAGAAAAGTAAAAGAGAAAAGTCACAGATTGATTAAAGCAAAAGTTGGGGTCAGCTGTTCCAGCTGTTCTCCTCCAACTCCTTGTGCACACACAACCTACTTGCTGATGAGGGGGTGTGAACAGCAGAAAAGGCCTTGATCTGTGAAAGCATTGCCCAGTAATAACTAAAACATGACTGAGTATCAACACTGTTTCTATCCGAAACTGAAACACAGCCCTATACTAGCTACTATGAAGAAAATAAATTTCATCCAATCAGCACAAAACTAAAATCACTGAAACACTAGTTACTCCAGCAGACACAGATTAAATTTGAGATTGCTAACATAATTTCATTCCCACAAGATGTTTTGGGGATGAAAAGTATATAAACATATTGAAATTCACGAGGGCAACACTGGCAATACAATGGATTTCTTTCATAGTAATACAACAATGTATGAAGTACAGATGTGATGACATATGAGGAAGATCCTTTTGTCCATGAACTTTGCTTATATTCTTCCATAATAATTACCTACTTGTCACTGCTAGAGGTACAGTGGTTGCCCATACATAACAGTCATTTGACTGTTGTTGATGGGTCTAATGTTGTAAACCTCATCTGCACATGTCACATAAATTTCTTACAGATGATAATAAGCAAAACTTTTGTTCTATGCATTTAGTCTGTAGTGATAACATCTGCCATTGCAGGAGAATATTGTAATTTGAGTTTCACAGGGCAATTCCATGCAGAAGGGAGACTACCCAGCATCATTTTAACTTGACAAATGGGACACAGCAGAGGGACACTTATATGCATGTAAACCAGCTTAGGTCTTTATCAGGTTGTGTGTCCAGAGCTTGAGAGATCTCTGAGGTAAGCCCATTACACAAAATAAACATGCTGAAACTATATTTTAACTTTAAATAAACTTAAGACACACAGGATTTATTCTAATGCATGTCTACATGTGAATAAATGAAGTGTTTTTAAATTAATACAGATTTTGATTCCTTAAATAAAAAATGTTTTTCAGTGCAATGGTAAAACCAATTTCAAAAATTTGTTTTATCTGAGAATAAGCAAATATTTATTAGCTAAGAATATATTCTTTTATTTTCAGTTAACATTTTTTACACTGTTTTCAGGGACTTCCTTCTTTCCCAATGTCTTTTCTAGAGTTGAAAGGGAAGAAGTAATACACTGACAAAAATAAGAATGGGAGAAAAAAAAACAGTTGGACAAAACCAATCCCATATTTTTCAAAATAAAAAGCTGTATTTTATAAAAAAATAAAACAAAACCACAACCCCCAAAACTTTTGTCTTAGGAAAAAAATCAACAGCTTTAAATACATTTCATAACAGCTACCCTCCTTCAGACATCTAGAGGCCTGTGACCTAACCCCTGACACTGTTACTATGCAGTACCATCCTTGGTGACAGAATAAACAAGTTTAACAATCTAAAAATTTTGATTATTCAGATAAAAATTAAGTCTCACATGATATTCCATTTTACTGCTTTGGTTTTGTAGAAGTTAAACACAAGTAATGGCTTGAATGGAATTTTTACACTGGAAAAAAAAGAGAAAATAAATTCACCCATTAGGAAGAGGTTCTTTTCTGAGAGGGTGGTTGGGCACTGGAACAGGCTCCCCAGGGAAGTGTTCACTGTGTGAAGCTTGGCTGAGTTCAGGAAGCATCTGGACGATGTGCTCAGTCACATGCTCTGACTTGGCCGGTCCTGTGTGGAGCCAGGAGTTGGACTCAATGATCCTTATGGGGCCCTTACAACTCAGGATATTCTATGGTTCTAAGTTGACTTTCCTTATTAGAGGTTCTCCTTCTCAGTCATGATCTTTCCTGTATTTTACAGTTTAATGACTAGTCAAGAACACTATAGATATAGCTTTTTTTTAAAAAATACTTTATTTTTAACTTCCGAAGGATGGACAATATGTTTTCTGGAGATCTTTACAATCTCTACAGTTTGTATCATCTACCAAACTTTTCCCATGCTTAACCAAGAATATTAAGTAGCATATGGAGCCCCTTGCACTTTTGTACAGAGTATTCACACCACAGATGTGTCAAAGGGGAGAGATAAGTTTTCTCAAAGCTGCCAAGGTCTCATCCTACTTTAAAGAGGAAAGACAGCTCCATCTAGTATAATAGAGATGTTTGAAAGAGGGACACATTCACAAGAAATCAGGCTACGATTCCATTGAGGATTTCCCCCTCCCCCCAAAAAAATCATCTTTCAGTACTTTTCAGTAACATTGACTAATGAGTAATAATCCATGTCTATAAAACCTGGATTAATAGCCGACAAAAATTGTTAACCCCAGATGCTCCGTGATAAGTAAGCATCCTCATTATTAAAATAGCCACAGTTTCCAGAAGTCAACAGATTTTACAAGCAACACAGAACAGTTAATACCATTACTGAAATAATCTATATGCTTTACAATTTACATTCAATTATGCTCGTAAAATGTCCCATTATAGCTAGAAAGTACCAATATTATTTGCAGTTGCCAGACTATGCTGTCAGATCTGTCAGCAGTTAAAATCAAATTAGATTTGACAATCAGGATTTCAAATGCAAACTGATCTTTTGTAATTAATGTAATTAACAGTCTGAAACACAGAGAACAATGTACCAGTACCGTGAACATATTGTTTGTTCAGATGAATCATTTTCACATTGCTGTTTAATTGATGTGACTTTTGCTTCAGATACACTACAATTACCATGTCATGTTACTGATAGAGTAGATAGAGGGAAAAATTGGTTAAATTACAGTCATTTTTTAAAGGACAAAAGCTTAATTAACAATTAAAAAAAAATCCCTTCTCAATAATGTAAAAACTGATACACTGGTGTTTAGCTTTTATATCTAGAAGTCTCCTGTTTCAACATAGAAATATCAATGTTTGATACTGCTGCCAAGCAGCATTCAACAAATACAGAATATTACCATAAGCCCACTTGTAGAGAATAGAATCTCACAGAACTGGCAGGGTTAACCATCCTGTGGGGGAAAGAATATTTTCTAAGAGAACAGTTACTTCTACTGCACATATGACTCAGGAAAATGGAAACAAAAATCTAATGTACTTGTATAAGCCCAATTACAATGAAAGACTAAAATCTGTTGCCATCACAGTCTCTAGAAGCAGTGTGCTAACTTGAAAATTTAAAGGAGTATCTAAAAAAAAATTTCCATATCACACCACCACATTCTTGTTTTCTCAAGAAAGGAACAACACCAAGTGCTGCCTAAATAGTTTGAAGAACATAAGTAAGATTTGCCTCCACAAGAGTCTTTAACACATGACTTTCAAAATATTCTGCTCCTGATCACAGAAACATTTATCCACAAATAATCGCAGGGTATAAGTTAGTAACTGTCACAAAGCACTAAACCTCTATGGTTCAAACTGAGGGAGGCATCATAGAATCATTACATGTGATCCATTCTAGAAGTTGTGCTTAGAGTCCCTTGGCAACTTCAAATAAATGAGAGGGAAAACCATAAATGACCGAACCCACTATTCGGCTGTTCCTTATATATTACTCATTAGAAAAAGGAAAACTGTTGTCCTGGTTTTGCCTAGGATAGAGTTAATTTATTTTCTAGCAGCAGATGGAATGCCGTGTTTGGGAGTCAGGATGGGAGCAGTGCTGATAACACACTGGTGTTTTAGTTGTTGTCAAGCAGTCAAGGACTTTTCAGTTGTTCACATTTCCCTGCTAACAAGAAGGGAGGGGACACAGCCAGGGGGTTGGACCCAATGATCTCTAGAGGTCCCTTCCAAACCTTATGATTCTGTGATTGATGACTCAAACTGGCCAAAGAGGATATTCCATGCCAAGTACGTCATGTTCAGCATAAAAAGGGGACTGGTGGGGGGAGGAGCAGGCAGCTCCAGGACACAGGGTTTGGGGACGGTCCAATTTTGGGACGACTCTGAGCTGTACGGCCTGAGTTGTGCGGTTCGGTGAGAAACTGCATCTTGTATCACCAGTTTCATATATCTGCTATAACGTCCTGTTATTATTGTTATATCTATCTCTCTGCTATCCCAGTAAANCTATCCTTATCCCAACCTGTGAGGTTTTGTTTCCTTGGATTCGGGGTTTTTCCCTTTCCCTTCCCTCTCCTTCCCCTCCCCCAACTCCTCCCCCCTCCCTTTTAAAGAACAAGCAACTGTGTGGTGCTTGGCTCTCAGCTGGGGAAAAACCACGACAACTGTAAACAGAATGGAAAGGTCTTCTCCTGAAAGAACAGTCTCCAGAGTTGTTTTCAGTATTTCCTGAAAAATGTAAATCCTTTTACATAGCATGAATAAAATATTTGTGTTAAAAATGTTGCCTTTTTTCTTTTCCTTTCCTTTCCTTTAGGTACTTTAAATGATGTAGAAAGCTTAGCTGTTAGGAAAAAAATCCAGCAAAACAACTCCAATGAATAAATATACTTCTTGACTGGCAGCTATGAACACTGTAAGGATTTTTCATTAACTTTCAGAGAATTTAAAACTTTTTTATTCCAAATACACCATAGAAAGTGAGATTATCTTCAATCTAGAATACACATAGATTTTTATAGATATTTAGATATTTGTGTTGCTTTGGAAGTGTACCTACATGAACTTGAGAGTCTAAATAAGTACCAAACTCTGTCAACACCAACATAAGAGAACACAGACATTTAAAAATTTGATAGTATTAATTTCATGAAGCTCTGAATTCCACAATACTTCCCTTCCTAGACATAATCAGCCTGCTACTACAGTATACCACTACTGGTCATGGTCATTCTAGATGGCCTTCATTGACTTCAAATTACAGAATCACAAAATCATAGAATATAAGGGGTTGGAAGGGACCTCAAAAGATCATCTAGTCCAATGCCCCTGTCAGAGGAGGACCACCCACCTAGACTAAATCACACAGGAACATGTCCTGGTGGGTTTTGAATGTCTCCAGAGAAGGAGACGCCACAACCTCTCTGGACAGTTTTTCCTTATGTTCACATGGAACCTTTTATGCTCCCATCTTGCACTCACTGCCCCTTGTCCTATCACTGGACATTGCTGAGAAGCCTGGCTCCATCCTCCCATCACTCACCCTTTATATATTTGTAGTCATTACAAATTGAGGTCACCCCTCAATCTCTGCATCTGCAGGCTAAAGAGACCCATCTCCCTCAGCCTGTCTTCATAAGGAAGATTTTTCACTCCCTTAATCATCTTAGTGGCCCTGCACTGGACTTCTGCAAGTAGTTCCCTGTCCTTCTTAAACTGAGGGGCCCAGAACCGGACATAATATTCCAGATGAGGCCTCACCAGGGCAGAGTAGAGAGGGAGGAGAACATCTCTTGAGCTACTAATCACACCTCTTCTAATACACCCCAGGATGCCATTGGCCTACTTGTTGTCCACCAGGACCCCCAAGTCCCTCTCACCTATGCTGCTCTCCAACAGGTCAGTAAATTCTACTAATATAAACAGGAAACTGAAATTAGTTATACCACCAGCCACCTTCTTACACCTCTCCATTTCTGAGCGATGTTGTCCTGACAGCCAGCCCTTATGCCCCTGATGGACACTCATCTCTCAGTCCCTAGCATCATATACATTTTGTTCTCGTTTCACTTAGCAGGAGCCCACACTTTGCTGGAGGATGCACTGGAATAACTTACAGATGAATCTTAATTCCCTGGCAGTAGCCATTCCTTATCAAAGCCCTACAAGGCACTGCCCTGTACCACTCTGTGCAGAGACCCTTTCTGTGCTCCCTGCTAGTTCCGCATATCGGCGATGGTGAGTTTAACTGGCCACGGATCCCTCCTGAGTCTCTGCTCTGAGAGTAAATTTCATTTAGACATTAAATGTATTGCTGGTCTGAGTGAACAGGTAAGAAAAGAGCGTTTTAAAGCTACTTTGAATTACATGAAATAAAAAGCAAGGGATAGCTTAAGTGAGGCAGGATAACAAGACAGTGATGGCATAAAATGGTTGATTAGCTGGGAGAAAATTAGGTTTAGTAAATCCAGCCTGATCATATATTCCAGAAACCAAAAAATTAAAATATGAAACTTAAATTAAGCAGCTTAAAAGCAGGAACTATTTTTAATTTTCCAGAAAGACTGGGGTTTTGCAGTAAAAGCAAGATGGAATATACCCTACAGGAACTGGAGAGCGAAAATACTAAATTGGCTTTCCTCAGTGTTGTCAGAAGCTGATTTTCATCTCTTCATTTTGCTGATAAAGAAAGGTTAGAAATGCCTATTGTTTTCCAGCCACAGCTTGGAAAACAAGGCAATTTGAGACTCTGAACTCAGTGATTTTTCTTCCTATCACAAATGATCTATAAGTTTCATTACTCTATGATCTTTGATTCCTCAGGCAGAAGTTCTGTTATATAAAATAAGCCTCCCAGAAACTGAAACAAAACCAGACATGCACAGAATTCCAAGCAAATGAAACCATCTCAACACAAAGCCTTATTTTGGCTTATCTACTTAACTGTCCTCTGCCTATAGAGCTACTACCCATTGCCAACTTGCCAGCAGGTGCTATATTCATTCAATTGGTTCATTCTTAAGAGGAAGTACTTTTATTTAAAAAGCCAAGCAAAGCACCCTAAAATCCTCAAAATTAAGAACCAAGCGATCCAAACATCTGCCTCTGGCAGCATGAGACACTTTATTTGCCATGCTGAAAACTGGCTTTTATGCTCCTCATGTGTTTGTTTTCTTGCTGAGCTGGAGGACAGGCACAATGATGTAACTTACTAAAGATGAAGGTAAAAAGCAGCTCAGTATTTTAAAAAAAAAAAAGTAGAAAAATGAGACTTCTGGATTATAAATTCTCCTAGAGAGCTAATGAAGAGCAGTTCCCATTGCCCCTTTAAGCACATTAGCTTGATCAGAAAATATTTACTGTCCTCATTATTTATGTGTCATAATGAAAAAAACTGGAAATATTTAATAAATCAAGATGAGCTGTTTATCACCAATGACTTTCAATTCACCGCAGTGCTATTCACAAGTTGCTGTTATGATAAGTAAAGTAGCTAATTTGACATTGTTTTCAGCTGTTGCTCTCTGCAGATAAATGAAAGAAATTCAGTACTTACAAATGTGAAGATGGGTAACTATAGCAGCAGCACAGGTAAAAGGTGATTGTTCCTAATCTGGTAAAGATGTCATAGCTTTTGTCTGGTTTACTCACCAAGCCAGAGAAGGGTTACTTTAAAAAGTATGAGAAGATAAGTCTTGAGGAATGTATCCTAGTTATCCAAGTTATGATTTTAGACACATTTCCATGACATAACCAAACATTTTCTATGTAGAAATACCAGTTTTGCTTGAACAGAATCCTTGATTACTGACTGTTGGTGGGAGGGAGGGACAGCGAAAGATGAGACTTTCCATTTACAGCCCAAAAAAATCTTTCTAAGAAAATCAAGTTTTGTCTCTCCTTTTTCATACTTCTAAGTACCCTTTTGGATCTATTTGTTTTATCTGCCTTTTTCCTCTCAATTTGCCCACTGAGGTTTAAAAAAAAAAAAAAGTTTGACATTACCTAAAACAACAGAAGTTTTGGTTTATTTAAAGAAAACGCTTAAACAAGACTTCTTGTATTATGCACTTGCATGCAAGTGTTAATTCCATATATTTAAGTATCCATCTAAAAAATAAATAAAACCCCTAATCAACCAAGTTTCCAATTACTGACTTTAGCATTCTGCTGAACAGAAACAGCAATATCTGTACTGCAGAAATATTGATCTAGAAACAAATGCTGTTGCAGCTAATACTCTCATAAAATGCCATTTTAAAATGTTAGTGACCATGGGAAAGTACCTGACCGAACTTGAGACTATGTATTTCCCATTGCCAAAGGAGGCAGAAATATCTTATCAAAAATAAAACATGAACCAGTATATGAAATATGAAGCCTTAATTAAGATGTTTCTTCGATAGTGTGTCATATAAATGATTTATTCCTGAAAGTACTTACTGCACCATCATAAAACTCCTCAGCCTCCCATGAAATAATGGAGCTGGGAGAGACATTTTGACTTAGTGCCATGGCTCTCAGTGGACCACCACCCTGACTCTCCCTGACCATTCCCTGAGCCTTTCCTCACCTTGCCCACAGCCCAGGACCCCACTTTAGCTCCTGGGCCTGTCAGTCCATGCCCCAGTGATGCTGCAGGAATGGTTAGCCTTGGTCCCATACTCTACGGTTCTGACTCACAAACAATTTCCTGTAAAGACCCTGGCCCTCCACTGAGGACAGCTTTATTTCCATCCATGCCTCTGACCTTTCCTCTTGCTGTCTCTAACCAGATCCTGCCCGTGGCTCACCACCTCACCTGCCTGGGACAGTTGACAGTCCTATCATCATCTCCAGCCCAGCCTTTCTTGGGTGTTGCAGGACTGCAGCCTGCCTATGAAGGACATGCTGGTGCTTGTGGGTGCCCTTGGTACCCAGCTTGTCCTCCCCTGTGGAGCACCCCTGTTCTTGCTACTTCCAAGCACTCAGTTCTCCTTGAGAATATATTATTACATATTTAATTAAACCTGACGGCAACAATGGACTAAAAAAATAAAACTTCTTGGGTCATTAAAAGCTGTGATGTACTTACTAATGATTTCTATTACCTCTCTCAAAGTGGTAAATGTTTCGGAACAGTAGGATAAAGATTACTATGGTACAGCGCATCATAACAGGTGATTCTGCCCCTCCACTCTGCTCTGGTGAGACCTCACCTGGAGTAATGTGTCCAGCTTTGGAGCCCTCAACACAGAAAGCACATAGACCTGCTGGAGCATGTCCAGAGGAGGGCAACAAAAATGATCAAAGGGCTGGAGCACCTCTTCTATGAAGACAGGCTGAGAGAGTTGGGCCTGTTCATCTTGGAGAAGAGAAGGCTCTGGGGGAACCTTAGAGTGGCCTTCCAGTACCTGAAAGATGCCTGTAAGAAAGCTGGGGAAGAACTGTTCACAAGGGCATGCAGCAATAGGATGAGGGGTAATGGTTTTAAACTAGAAAAGGGGACATTTAGGTTGGATATTAGGAAAAAAAATTCTCCAGTGTGAGGGTGGTACATCACTGGAACAGGTTGCTCAGAGGCCCCATCCTTGGAGATATTCAAGGTCAGGCTTGATGGGGCTCTGAGTGAGCTGATCTAGTGGAGATGTCCCTGCTTACTGCAGGGTGGTTGGACTAGATGACCTCTAAAGGTCCCTTCCAACCCAATATATTCTATGATTTTCTTTCAACTGATATATCCAAAAGAACAAAGAACCTCTACACAGATAAAGTAAATTAGAATTCTGTCCCTGAATTAAGTTTGATCGTGAATTCTTCACAAGTATCAAGCCTAGAGTTAGCTCCTGATTTTGGCTGAAGTGAAAATGAACTGAATCTGTACTTCAGTAGTTCTTATTTAAATGTGATATTCCCCTGGTCTTCCTCTCAATCACTTGAGGTTTTCCTTTTAAACCTATTATTATTATATTTTCAGGAGGCAGTAAATGTGTCAATAATCAGCCAGAACAATATACAATTATGACACCAATTCAAAACCACTAATTAAAAAATAAAAGGAAAAATTGTTGTTGCTGTCAAAAGCTTCATGTTATTTTTAAACAGGTTTGATATGTTTACTGTGAATATATTGCTCTCTTCATTCCTATACAATAAGAATGGCCAACAAAATCTTTTTGTAATCGTATTTAAATACTAACATCACAAACTGTTTTTAAAGGCTTGCTTCTATCTTTTAAATTATTATGATTTGAGGCTCTGAATAAAATCTTTTGAAGTCTAATGAAGTAAACCACCCCTGTGTCACTTTTGTTAAACAAAAGCATAGATGAATAGATAATTTACATATTTTTGTTAAACTTAATAAAATGCAGTTATACAAAGAAGATACTGGAATAATACTGCATTGCTATATTGTGAAGCACATGCATTATTCAACTTGTATTTAGAAAATCAATTCAGAATGTAGCACAATCTCAGAGGTACATGATACAATAGTAAAGGTAGCATTTCTAAAGGACATGCCTGGGGTGGGCAGTTCTTGGTCCAGAGAGACAAAGTAGTCTTTTGTAAAGTCAGAGCAGCTAACTGAGGAAGTATCAAAACCAAGGCCACCTGCAAGCAGTTGGGTGGGGCAGCACTGGTGAAGGAGGGGAAGAGCAAATAGAAAACTTCACCAAATCACACTGTAAGACCAACAAATCTGGTACTCTGGAGGAAAAGACAAATCTCATGGAGGTGGAAATTGAAGTCTTGATAGAGTGGCTCCATGAGAAGATAGTTGGTTATAAGTTGAACAGCAAAGATACTGGAGGTTACTTCCCTTTTTTTTAAAAAAAAACCCAACTAATTATTTATCTGCCACAGTGCTATTTAATGAAAGACAAGGACAAGAGACAAAAAGATGAAGGTATATGCAAAGTGATGTGTAACACGGTGAAACTGGAAAAAAATAGATTCTTCACAGTCTTTCAAATGAAAGATTAATAGGTATTGAAACATGCCACAATACACTGATATCGTCCCTCAAACTCTCCATTCTGTGTCTCTTCAGAGGAAATTCTCTTTCTGCTATAGAAAGGTCTGCAAGCAAACCTTTTGTACTCATTTCTACTGGCCAGTCTCCACATTTCACACACTTGTGCCGCTGCACCCTTCTGTCCCACACCCCAGTGCTGGATAACACTGGCTGAACCAATCGCAGCCTGTGGAACCACTGTGACAGGGCAAAGCACCAGCGTGTGACTTCAGCGCTGCGCTGGAGCTGTCAGCAAGTCGATGAAGTGAGTTGTGGACTGAAAGTGGTCCTGTAGTATTTCTGGCTTCTTACATGTCTTAGGAGGTCATGCAAATGCAACATAGGAACGCACAGTAATCCATAGGTCTTGCTGACCCATGGGTCAGGTGCTCATCTGTTGCCATTGATGCAGAAGAAGTTGTACAGTCTTCATTTATGGACTTTGGGTTTTGTTTTGTTTTGTTTTTAAAGCAGCAAGCACTTAAACTTCAAGCTGAATTATGGTCACCCGGGCCAAAAAGAAAGAGGGGTTCTTTAAAAGTTAGAGAGTGAAAACAACCTATTGTGCTATTTCTGTCTTTTTCAGTGAAACATCTACTTTTAAGCAAAAGTAACTGATCCAATGACCTTTACATCTTTAAGTTCAATAAATTAATGATGGGTAGGGACCAAACCTAAATAGTTTCAAAGACATGTTTCAAAGAAACTTACCTTTTGTACTTTTAACCAAGTGTACATCTCATATTCAATAAATTTCAATTTGATGTTCGCAAGGTCATCCATTTTGGTAATATACAACTTTAAGTCACAACGTAAATGCTGGACCTTTTTGAATGTGGGTAGCTGACAACTTGCAAAACAAGAACAAAGACTGGTAATACAATGAGGTATTCTTATAATGGAAAATCTGTCTTCCAAAATTTGTCCTATCATTTTCCATCTTATCATATTGTACTGAAATGTCATTCCTAGGTTTTCTTTTGTGACCATCAATTTGTCAGTTACAGAGCAAAAAACAGTTAACTCTCATAAATCTACCAACACCTTTGGCATCTGTGTAAGACCACAGAAAACAAGAACTACCATCAGAGATGCATGATTTTGTTTATGGGCCAGTTTTTAAATTATTTTTGCAAGAGCCTCAATCTAGTAATAAATCAACAAAGAAACAACCCATTTAATGAAAGATAACATCTAGCTAGCTCCGTACCAATTCTAGCACTTATTTCTGTGATTTCCTAGAAAAGCACGTATGCAAGACCAGCCATATAGTAAAGATCAGTAATACACATAGTACAGTGAAAATGAATAATACAGGATGGTTTCAGAAGGTAATGATTGGGAGGAGCCCATAACGTACCCAACAGCCACACATCTACAGCTGAAATCTCCTCAAAATACCAGCAAGACATGAATTTATCACTCTCCACACAAAGACTGGCAGAGAATTTTTTTTTTTTTTGTAATAACTCATGTACATGTTCTCATACAAATACATCAACTGCTTAGAAATTTACTACTTGCTATTACCTGTGATAGTGACTCCCACTGACTTTTTTAGATGCTGCCTAAATAAATGATGAGGGAATAGCATCCACCCTCAGCAAGTACGCCGATGATACAAAGCTGGGAGGGGTGGCTGACACGCAGGAACACTGCACTGCCATCCAGCAAGACCTGGACAGGCTGGAGAGCTGGGCTGGGAGAAACCTAATGAAATTCAACAAGAGCAAGTGTAAAGTCTTGCACCTGGGAAGGAATAACTGTTTGTATCAGTACAGGCTGGGGGATGATCTTCTGGAGAAGAGGTCTGTGGAGAGGGACCTGGGGGTCCTGGTTGATGACAGGTTGGCCATGAGCCAGCAGTGTGCCCTGGTGGCTAAGAGAGCCAATGGCATCCTGGGGTGCATCAGGAGGATTGTGGCCAGCAGGTCAAAGGAGTGATCCTCCCCCTCTACTCTGCCCTGGTCAGGCCCCACCTGCAGTGTTGTGTCCAGTTCTGGGCTACCTGGTATAAAAAAGACAGGGATCTCCTGGAGAGACTCCAGACAAGAGCTCCAAAGATGATTAAGGGCCTGGAACATCTCCCCTGTGAGGAAAGGCTGAGTGAGCTGGGACTGTTCAGCCTGGAGAAAAGAAGACTAAGGGGGGACCTTGTTTATGTCTATAAATATCTCAAGTATGGGATGCAGGGGGAATTGGCCAGCCCCTTTTCAGTAGTCTGTGGAGACAGGACAAGGGGCAATGGCTGCAAGTTAGAGTGTAGGAAGTTCTGCACCAACGTGGGGAAGAACTTTTACACAGTGAGGGTGACGGAGCAGTGGAATAGGCTGCCCAGGGGGGTTGTAGAGTCTCCTTCTCTGGAGAAATTCAAGACCCGTCTGGACGCCTATCTGTGCAGTATGAGCTAGGGAGCCTGCCTTGGCAGAGGGGTTGGACCCGATGATCTCTTGAGGTCCCTTCCAACCCCTGTGATTCTATGATTCTATGAAATATTGGAAAGCACCCTAGCAATAAAGTTTAAAAAGGAGAGCTGCTTTCTGGGTTTTTTTGGTCATGCATTAAATTCTGAAACATGGCTACCACCTCTACTGAAACCCACAATATTTAACATTGCAGTAATTACTACAAAGGTAAAATTTTCCTAAATTTAAAAGACTTTATAAAAAAATTAAGACAATTACTCCATTTCCTAAACAGTCTTTGGGCGAGTACCTTTTAATGAACAAATATGACTTCTAATGTGTAGGATGTATTTTAAGAACTTTTCAGCTGCAAAGTTTAATCATTTTGTGGGGGCATGCCTCATTATTTCCTGGCATTCAATGCTGACAAAATGAAATATCTCTGAAGCTGTTTTGGCAGGTGGGAAAAATGATTGAAAACATTAGTTGCACAACCATCAAGATGAGATGATGAGTTATCTCTATTGTACTTTACTGTACAGTGAAGTACAGAAAATGAGCAATTAACTGTAAGCAAATATTAATTAAAATTCTCCAGTAATTTATATATGGAGTAATTTCTCACAAATTCAGGCATAGTTTGATATTTTGTTCATAAATCTTTTTTTCATATTTTATCCACGCTTTCACTGCTGTCTTGAAATGTTTCACCTATATTCTAACATGAAATAATGTCTAATATTTTGGTACTTTTGTTGGAAGCAAAAATGATATGAAAGAAAAAGTATGCTCTTTTTCAGCCAAATCTCTCACAATTTTTGTAACTAAGAGGAGCCAACGTGCTGTTGTTAATACACAAAGCAATTCCCCTCCTACATTCACCACCACCAGAAGGTATTTTTTTCATAGGAGAATGTCAGAAAACACAGCTAGTTGTTTTGCCATCTTAATCAAATATTCTGTTTCAGGGACGATGGATCACACTAATGTACAATTTTACTGTGTATGCAGAAGATACCTTATTTTCTGCATTTTCACATTTCTTAGAAACAATTACAGCCTTCACCATTTCAAAAGTTAAAAGATACACCAGAACTATTTTTAGTACCTAATTCCATTTTAGATTCCGCAATACAAACTCCTGGAAAAAGCACAGAAGAAGCCTTACAGCAGCTACTTTTTTTTTTTTTTCCAACTGATCAGTGCAAAAGTTTTTTCCCACTACTTTTCTATAATGAAAGTTTATTTTTGATATATTGTATGGGATAAAAGTAGAGGAAAAAGAGAAAAGGCAGACTGAAAGGAAGATGAGGGAGGGATGGTTCACCTTGGAATGCAACTTAATGACTAAGTTTAGGACTTGAGTTTACTTTCAGATCACAGCGCTTAACCTGGTTTATGTGCTTGTTTGACCCTGGCAGGATGCCAGGTGCCCACCAAAGCTGCTCTGTCACTCCCTTGCTCAGCTGGAGAGTGGAGAGAAGGTACAACAGTCTTATGGGTCAAGATAAGGACAGGGAGAGATCACTCACCAGTTACTGTCATGGCCCAAACAGACTCAACAAGGAAAAAGAAAAAAAAATCAAATTTATTATCCAATCAAAACAGTATAATGAGAAATAAAACCAAATCTTAAAACACCTTCCCCTCACCCCTTCCTTTCTCCTCAGGTTCAACTTTGCTCCAGATTTCTCTACCTCCTCCCCTCCAGTGGCACAGGAGGACAGGGAATGGGGCCTGCAGTCAGTACATCACAAGTTGTGTCTGCCATGCCTTCCTCCTCAGGGGGAGGACTCCTCATATGCTTCCCCTGCTCTAGTGTGGGGGGTATTCCCTCTCACAGGAGATAGTCCTTCACAAACTTCTCCAATGTGAGTCCTTTTCATGGGCTGTAGTTCTTCATGAACTGGCCCAACATAGGGTACCTACCACAGGGTGCAGACCTTCAGAAACAGACTGCTGAAGCATGGGTCTCCCCTTGGGGCCACAAGGCACCCCAGAAAACCCGATCCAGCATGTCCTCATCTCTCTATGGTCTGCAGGTCCTGCCAGGAGCCTGCTCTAGTGCAGGCTTCCTACAGGGTCACAGCCTCCTTCATGTATATATCTACCTGCTCCATCATGGGGAACTCCAGGGGCTGCACTTAGAATCTCTACTCCACATCATTAACCTCCATGGGCCACAGGACAGCCTGTGTCACCATGGTCTTCACCAGGGGCTGCAGGGGAGCTTCACTTTGGCACCTGGAGCACCTCCTCCCCATCATTCTTCACTGACCTTGGTGTCTGCTAGGTTTGTCGCATCTCACTCCTCTCTGGCTGCAAAAGATACTCCTTCTTTTTTTGTGTGTGTCCCACTCCCATTCTTAATTATGTTAACATCCCAGATGGCTTGACATTGACCAGTGGCTGGTCTGTCTTGGAGATGTCTATCATTGGCTCCATCAGACGTGCTGCTGCTGCTAGCAGTTTCTCACCAAAGACACCCCTCTGCTACCATAACCTTGTGATGCAAACCCAAAACAGGATAATGTAAAGCATATTGTGCTTCTGTATTGCATCACATAAACACAGCTGTGCAAAACATATAATAGAAAATAAAACAAAAAATCTTATATTGAAAAAGCAATCATAATTATTATTCATTTAGATGGACTAAATATACTGGCATCATAAAATCATAGAATGGTCTGGGTTGAAAGGGACCCCATGGATCATAGAGCTCCAACCCCCCTGCCACAGACAGGGCCACCAACCTCCAGGTCTCGATCTACACAAGGTTGCCCAGGGCCCCATCCAACCTGGCCTTGAAC
>VZTU01024236.1:6321-28728 GCA_013400835.1 Zapornia atra | reverse complement strand
GAATCCCCTCCTGCTTATAAGCTCCCTTCAGGTACTGGAAGGCTGCAATGAGCCCCCCCCCGCACCCTTCTCTTCTCCAGGCTGAACAAGCCCAGCTCCCTCAGCCTTTCTTTGTAGGGTAGGTGCTCCAGCCCTCTAATCACCTTCATGGCCCTCCTCTGAACCCTCTCCAACAGTTCCACATCTTTCTTGTATTGGGGGCCTCAGATCTGGACACAGTACAATCATTTTTTCACATTATTTAAGGGTTGAAAACACTTCTTAAAGTTTCTAATGACACAAAGGAATCTCTCATTTTAAAGATACTTTGTAAGCCCTACTTGAGATCTAGGACACAAAGTGATCTAAATATCAAGTGATTTTTAGGAAACAAGAACGTAGCTCAGACTCATTTATTCAGAAGTCCTCCATTATCTCCAGCTCTTTGCATCACAAGCTAGCTTTTCCAGTTCAAAAGCACTGTGCCCAGTTAAGCATGTGCATCGATCTTCACTGATTTTTGAGAGAGTTCTCACCTTGCTCATTCTTTGACACTTTCACTAACTCCCTATCTTAAGCTCAAAGGAAGCTCACTCTTTTTCCTGTTTCTACTACATGACTTTAGCACCCTCCTTCTACATCCTCCTCAGTACCTGGAAAACATTCAGATCACGTAACAGTGATACTGGGTAGCATCTTTCTTCATTGATATGCTGCTGAGCCTGAAAGAAAATTTGCAAAGAAGTCTGATAAGACCTTCACCTAGAAATTTCCAGGATCTATTAGGAAGAGCTGACTTGCTACCCATGTTTAAAATTCCTCTCATGCACATACTACTCGCTGAGCTTGGTGTCCTTATACAGGAATGTATTTGCTGGTTACATATGTATTAGTCTTCTATAAGTTGTTTTCCTGGCATGTCACATACTTCCAAGGTAAAAAGCACAAAATAAGGCACTTGGAGGAAAAAACACATTTTAGGTGACAGAGTAAAACAAGAAGTCTTGTTTAACTTTGGAAATGCTAAATGAGAAAATTGTCTCTCTCGTATTTTTCTTTGTAGTTTGTGAATTCCATGTTTTATTAAAAATGTTACTTCAGACATACAATTACATGTAGAAAGCCTGTATCAGTCAACAATTTTTAAATGGATTAATGAAATATGGATTGTCTTCAAAAATAAAGGACAACTAATAGAATTGAAGAATTTAATGACCATCTCAGGTGCCACAGAGAAAAGTATTTTTTCAGCAGATCTTAGGACTGGGATGAAAGGAAAATGTCAGTATGTATTCCTCAATTCACTGGTAGAAGAAAACAAAAAAATTGCCCAGTACTTCAATCTTTCCATCTCCTCATGCATAAAGTCTTACACTTATGTTCTTATTAAAAAAAAAAAAAAAAGCTATTTAATGTGCTCTCACTATTCCTTCTTTCCAGCTCACCCACCCTGTTGATGGTATTTAGAGTTCTACACCATTTCCCAGCTATATCTGATACAACTCCTTTTCTGCTGCCACTCTTGTCAAATACAAATGATTTCATCTTTCCCAAAGGCCAACAGACCAGATATTCTTACCTCACTATGTTGTGTCTCATTTATGTCCAGATTTTTTTGCTATTGATTTTGTATTCTTCTTGATGAAGTGGGATTGTAACAGCTTCTTTCAGAATATCTGTGCTCCTCAACAAGAACTGACAGCTAAATGAAAATTACTTTTGTGGGACTGAAATTATGGCAAGACATTATTTTATGCTGCTTGCTAAAATCTGAAGAAAATTGAATAAAAAAAAAGGGGTAAGGTGCCCCCTTTTCAAAGTGTTTACATTCTTTGCAATGTGAAAATTTTTCAGACAGTTTTATTATATTACGTTGGTACTGATACAGTTGCATACAGTACATTAGTACATAGCGTGTGTATTAAGGCAAGTCTGTTACAGGACTTCCTTTGCGTGCAAAGTGATTCTTTTCAAATACAGTAGAGTATAACATTTGTTACATTAAGAAAATGAATGTTCTGTAACATGATTAGGTAATGAGACCATATTACTTGGCAACAGTAAATATCCTTACTCTATTCCCATTAACATTTAAAGCAATAGGTATTTTTCTTTAATATATGGAATTTGCATGTTAAAATATTCATTAAATAGCGTTTAAAATAATGGTAGGTGATAATACATCTCAATCAATGTGGATATCTTGTTTACAAACTTCTTTTACTCAAGACTTAGACTAAAGTGTTTTCAACAAATAGGAATAAAGTACTAAGTAAGTTATTACTGTCTTCTTTCTGTTTACTTAGAGATTGCAGTATTTCTGTTTTCATTTGTCACTGGTGATAAACTCAAGACCTTCAGGACTAGCTTCTGTCCTATGTGAAAAATAGTTTTAAATAATTTCTACTCAGGAAGTGCAAATTTAGACCTATTTCAGGCCATGCTTTGTTACTACTTGCTTTTTACATAATGCATAAAAACACCTCTAATTGTAGATTCCAATGTACTCTTTTTCTCAAGCAAAAGGCTGCAAACCTCAATCAGAGAAATTAGGAAAGACCGTAGAGGCCACAACATGCCAGCCCTCCACAGGAGTGTTGCATCACTCAGCACTCAATGGGCTCTTCACAGTACTTCCTTTAGAAAAGTAAGATTCTGACTCAATACTTCCAGGCAACTGCAACTGCTACTGCACCATAAAAGGCTGGAAGAGTTAATCTGTCATTAATACTGATAAGGGTTTAAATGGCTGAGATTTCAGAGAACAAGGAAACAGTGAGTGGGAAGAAATTCATTGTGTTTCCTTCAGATATTTAATCAACAAAAGAAACCAAACTTTGACCTTGGTTGTTATAAAAAGGTATCACAATGCCTAACATTTGTTTCTCCTGTGTACTTCAGTTTATGCAATACACATTACCGAGTTCAACTATACAATGTATTACTGAAGCTGGAAAATTCAACCACATATTTTTCTATTGTGATGCGCAATGATGGCTTGACATTGACTGGCTGCCAGTTGTGCACCCCACAGTTCTCTCACTCCCCATCCTCAACAGGACAGGGTGACGAAACCAAACGAAAAAGAGACCACGGGTCAAAGTAACCACAGAGAGGTCACTGACCAATTAGTGTGATGGGCAAAACAGACTAGACTTGAGAAAAAGTAATTTTAACTTACTTTCACTGAATATAGAGTTGCGTGCTGATAAAAAAGGACAATAAGCTTCCAACCCTACTCTTTTTCTCCCCAAGATAATCTTCACTCCTGACTCCTCCACTACCTCTCTCAAAGGGGCAGAGAATGGAGAATTAAAAAGATGCAGGAGGGGAGCTATTGATCTGTCTGACAGCTCCTCTGCTGCTCATCCTCCTCAATTTTTTTCCAGGCCCCAACCGGGGCCCTTCCCCTGGGCCACAGGGAAACACCCACCCCGCTGGGCTCCGTCCTGGACCTCAGGGACAGCTCCACGGGGGCACCAGGAGCCCCTCAGCCCCTCCTGCCGCTCTCCCTGTGGGGCTCGCAGGGCTGGTTCTCCCCGCATTTCCCTCAGCCCCAGCTTACCCTTTCTCACCCAGGCTTTCCCCGTGGCGCCCACCCGGGGCTGAGTGGCTCAGCTGGGCCCTGCCCTGCTGGGGCCATGGAGCTGGCTGGAGCTGGCACCAGTCAGCCCCAACACCTCCTCACCGGGGCCTGACCACGCAGCTCCCTTTGTTAGCATCTCACCATGTAAAACCAATACGTGACCAAAATGCAAAACAGAATGAAGCAGCATAATTTACTCTATATAACAGTCTATTATTACTTATATTTCAATTTTTTAGATGAAAATGCAGTTTCAGTAACAGAACAAAGCTTTTTATGTTGGTGGGTTATTTCATATCAGAGGGCAATAGCCACACTGCATAAGAACTAAAGAATATTTTTTTAGCATAGGTCTTTAGCATAGAGCTTCGTGTAACAAGAACAAACTCTAGACTTCATTTATGCTGCAACTTAACCAGTTGATTTGGCTGACAAAACAAACCCCATAAACACACTCCTAAACACCCAAAGAACGAATTACACAAATACGACTTCTGCTTTGGTGTAATGGCGACTTCCTTTGTGCACATAAATCTGGAAAACAAATTGTATTGACATCTATGAAAATGCCTCAGATTTATTCTGTTAAGGGGAGATCTTTCAAAGTTAAATTACTTTTTCTGGTTGTGTTTTTTTGGCATTAAGTATATGCTGGTGTAAAGTATTTTGTTTGAGAGAGAAACAAAGTGAAATAATTCTATGCTTCATAAAAAAAGTTTTAGATTTTGAGTGCTGAATCACAGTTTCTTCCTGTTTTCAGACTAAGCCACAGGACATCAGAAGTCAGCAGGACACACTCACAAAATACCTCAAGGTGTCTTACTCAGCTTGGAGACCTAAGACACAGCACTCCCACTTCCAACAGCGTCTTTTTTTTCTCCAACTACCTCTTATCAATACTTTCTTTTCAACAAGCCTTCCATTTTGTCTTGATATCTATGTTTACTTTCAAAGTTTTCAAAGTATTTTTAATACTAGAGGATAGCAACTTCAACATCTATTTACCTTCCTAGCTATGTTTATTATTCTTATTCTGCCTCAACACCTTTTTTTACATGTGTCTGCATACCTTCATAGTGGAACAAAATGTGTTTTGAAAATAACAGTTCAGGTGACCAACTCAGACAAGACACAAAATTTAGCAGAAGTGGCTGGAGAATTTCTGTTCTCTGTCCATATGTTTAGATGCCCAACTCTAACCACCTCTGTAATACTCAGATTACAAAGTGGACATAGAACTGCTGAAAGGTTTCCAAACTTCTGGATTTCTTTGTTTTGACTATTTCTGTACATGAAACCAGTACTCACAATCTATATACAGGTTCATACCTACCATTTCTATAGCTTTGGATGTTAAATCCCCTATACATAGTATACACAATGCAGGTAAGCTATATTACTGCAAATTGCACATAAGTTGCCTCTTAGAGATATTACAATAGACAAGGTCTTTAAATTTGAGCAAGTATAAGGACATTTTGCATCCATAATGACAAGTAGAAATTCTTGGAGTCTACACTATCAGATGTCCATTTCCATGACAGTGATACTTAACTAACTGTTTTCTATGGTGTATCACGTCAAGTGCACTGCTCCTAGAATTTCCTTGCAATTATCTGAAAAGAAATCAACTTTGTGTTAATCCTTGCTACATGTAATCTGAAATCGAAATAGCTGCCCAGAAAGACTTCATTTTACTGACATTTTTGTTTATATTTGTATTTAGAAAGATTTTTTAAAATGTTAAAAATATGAAACAGGTCTTTCTGAATAATTTGTAACTGATATTTTGTTCCCATAGTCTTTATATTCTTGTCACAAAAAGACACTAAATACTTAAAAAAAATGAATATGTTTTCATATTTAGTATCTGCTATTTGTAATAAGTAATCTCTAGAAGAGACCTAAAGTTACTTTCATTTCTTTCATAAGTGCATGCAAACATATCACAAGGCTTTAAAATTTTTTTCTCCTCATAAATGTGGTTGACACGTAAATGAAATTATCAAATTCAAGTCCAACCTATAGTTAAAATGCTTAATATCATATATTTTTCTCAATCTGTAAATTAATTTTACAGTTGTCACATAAAAGCATATTTGAGCTTAGACTAGGGACCAGCGAATAGTGATTATTAGACAGTAAATGAGTATTGCATTAAAGCTTTGCACAGCCACAAGGGATACAGAAATAATAAGTGTTCTGCAGAGATAGTAGGTAATTTGTAGGAATATGTATCCTTTTGGATTCCCATAGAAGTTTTGCAGTAGATAGTCAAACCGCTGAGTTAAAAAAAAAAACCCATAACAACAAAAAACCCCACCACTTAAATTGGAAGATGAAAGTAAACAAATATAAGCTGATGGATCAAAGTAAATGCTTGTCTTCGGTCAGTTTTTCTTTTCATCCTTGTTATGCTTTACAGATTTTGCTGAACCGCAAAAATTATTCTTGTTTTTTGCAAAAAAGAGAGCATTAAAATACCTTCCGCTAGAATTAGAGGCAAATAAATCTTTTCAAACAAAGCAAAACAAGATAAACTAACCTGCATCCAGAAGTAATTACTTTCTAAAATATGCATGAATTTTGCTGATTTTTCACATCTCTGGGCAAAGGCTTGAATAAGCTTTGGCATAATACTGAGTCAAGAAAAATTAGGTAATTGCTTTATTTAAAAACATTATATTGACAAGGAACAGGTATGTTAATAATATTAATTAAAACTAATCAAACCATTACCAGAGAAGAACTCCTAAAACACTCAAAACAGAACTTTGAGTTTGGTAATTGCTCTCTTTAGCAATGTGTACTGAAATTAACAGAACAGGTTTAGGTAGTGAGATATTTTTGCTTGTTTTCATCCCATAGTCTCACACATACTTGGAAGTCAAGAAGGAAATAAAATGTTGGAGAATAACAAAGCCAGGAGATACACAGTATTGCCACTCAGAGAAAGTAGCACTGTCAGGACTGATACAGCATTACAAAATATTTCAATACAAAACCAGACTCTAGATTAAAACAAACATACAGAACCCCCATAATGAATAAGCACCCAGAAGACAAGCACTGAATCTGTGCTTGATGATTTTGGGAGGTGTTTAAAATAAGACCTAATTTACCCTACATTCTGCCAGAACAAACCCCAAACAACTAAGATTTGGAAAAAACTGAAATTATTTTTAGCATTAAATAGAGAAGTATACCGAACTCCTGTCTGCCAGTAAAAAGCCCAAAATGCAAAATTGCGTGACTAGAGCAAAATTAATTCCATGTATATAATTCAGGTGTAAATGTTATTGCTGTTTGGAATCACAAATTATTGTAAAATAACACAAGAGGCGTGAATTTCAAATAAGTGAAGACACTTACATGACTTGAATAAAATGAAATATGATATTCACCACCATTGAGTGCATATAACTTGAAACTATGTAATTATTTCTTTATTGTAATAAATTACCTTTCTAGTAGATAATCACAAGCTTTTTTATATAAATGAAAAGTAGAAAGAAGAAAAAAAAAAAAAAAGCTGTAGTGTACAGAAATTCCATAAGCTGAAGCAATGAAGGCTATTTAATAATACAACAAAGTTCATTTGTCTGAAATTATTAGCTGTAGTATCTGCAAAATATCACCTTCATGACATAGAGATTTAACTATAAGAGAGACTGTAAATACCCTTTTTTTCTGTCATTGACTTGGTATATGACGAAAATATTTGGATTTCAAGCAGCATCCTAGAAATTAGGAACATCATCAGCCTTACCCTTAAAAGGGAACTGAATGTCTGTTACTAAATAATGCCTGGAGTCCTGAACACTGCAGTGATTGCAAAGGGTCCTGCTATTTCAAATACTCATTTTATGTGGTCAGGAATATCTTCCTTTCCCAATGTACATTTAGCACATAAGCGGTCCCAATCACTTTCTCATATATATAGAGTCTACTACTGCTTCTGTATAACCACAGCTTTTCTACTCTGTTTGGGAAACTTGTGGAGTCTGCATTTGATTTTAGTGCTTGGGCAGTCATAACAACTTTACAACTTGTGTAGAGTCACTGACCCATTGCAGCTAGCTATTCGCTCTGTGTTGCAGTTGCGCATTGGAATGAAATGTTTCGTGATGACCACCTACGGTTCTGTTGTCTCTTATTCGCTGTGCAAACAGCATAATTTTCAGTCCTCCTTATGATTGCATACCAATCTCAGTACTCACAAAAAGGTCGACTGATATGGAAGGGAATGTGTCTTCTGTAGAAAGATTTATCATTATTCCTTCTTTTAAAGACAAAGGGGTATATTTGCTATTGTTGTTGTACACCTGCAACCTCTACATATTTGGTATTAGTGAATGAAAACTTACAGTTAGATTTTTTTTAGTGTGTGACTTTTCAGAATCATATTGAAAGATAATCTGCCATAAATAAAGAGTATAACTTAGATCTAGCAATGGACTAACAGCAGAAACCACAGAATACAAAATTAAAAATTAAAGGAGGAAAGAATACCCGGATGGAGAGAGATACTAAAAGCACATATTTCTTTCTTCATTTTTTTCATTAGAATTCTTTACAGAAAGAACTTTTACATATTAAACCTCAACAGGACAGCCCTCGTAACAAAAATGACAGTCAATCTGTGCAATTATTGAATATGAATCCATTCAAATTGTACCTAGATTTAGTAGATTTTGGATTTTTTCCACTCCACCCATCTAATTGTAAGCTAAAGACACGTAACAAAAAACCAAAAAACTAAAATATTTCTTTCCTTTTAAAAATAGAGAAACTATTGAAAGTGTTGTGGTGGGGTTTTGAGGAGGGGTGGTGGTTTTTGTGGCTTTTAGCAGAGTGTCTTTATTGATGGGCCATACATTTCTTGTATGTGGCAGAGATCAATCTGTGCCTTACATCTGACATTGTAACTTATTCAGGAAGAAGCATGTCACAGTTCTGTGGCTGGTGGAGGAGGGAGGCTGCAAGCAGGGCTTCTGCAAAAAGCACCCAGAAGCTCTCTGCATGCCCCACAGAGCAAACACCAGCCAGCTCAATAAGTATTTTCTCCCCTGTCCAGCAGAAAAGGGGAGTGATAGAGAGACTTTGGTGGGCATCTGGCCTCCAGCCAGGGTCAAACCACCACAAAGCATAATAGTAGCTGACGATTTTAAGATGCTTTCATATAATATGTATATTTGTATACATATATTTCTCCCTTTCTACTCAATCACTTGTCCATTAAACCTGGTGCTGCTGTTTGTAGAAATAGATCCTTAGCATTTATCACATTTGTACCCTAAGAGCTAGGCCTAATCTTCTTTTATTTTGGATGTCTGCCCACCCACATCCCAAAGAAAGATTATTTTGGCTATTTCAGATATACACATAGAAGATTTCACAGTATTGAAGAACCTTGGTTGCACCACAGCATTTCTCAAGAGGTGTCACTATCAGGAATAGCATCAATATTTATGAGGGGGAACAAATGGTTAGATAAATAATTAAAAGAGAGGCCTTTTAAGAACAAAAGGGAAGGGTTTGTTTGGTTTTTTTAATACTTGCACAGTGCTTCTTGTCCTAGGAAGCAATCTTAATAAAAAACCAAACTATATTATATGAATTTTGGCCTTTCTGTGCAGTTCTTTTGAAAAAGTAACATGATCAAGACTAAAGAGCTACCTTGTGGATGTTGATGTAAGCTTCTGATGCAACTTCTGTGTGTGTCTGACACTTTATCAATGGAAAACATATTTTAACTTTTTCTAAAAGAATGAGTGACAACTTCTAATTCAGAAATTTATTCTTATATGCTTGTATTATTCATAACCATCACATACAGCAAGAATGGAAGCAAGCCATAAGCAGTGTGTATCAAAAGATGACACTGACATATTTTTTAGAGTTTATTTCACTGCTCTTTTTTCATGCACTTGAACCAACCTATTATACTTATGGTAAACACACTACTCTCTAATCTGTCTGGTAACTGCACAAATGTCTCTGATGTTTTAAATAAGCGTGATGAGTCACCAGGCATTTTTATGCATAAAAGAAACACTTTTAAACTATGAGAATAGATTCTTTATGTTCATGTGAATACTACTCCTGTGATTTTGTGTCATTAAATGAGACCTACTGGATGCTACTAGTTAATTTTTAATGATGCATTGCTATATTTCCTTTCTCTCATACTTAAAAACACTTCTGTATTTAAATGGACCAGAACATACCAGATGGTTTATTCCACATTGTACCTTTCAGGTGAATTAAAACAAAAACATCTACAGTAAAAAAAGTCCTGTTGAATTTTGTCAGCAGGGAAAACAAAATCTCTGGCAGATATAGCCAGCAAAAGTTCTGGGGAAACGTCAGTGGGCAAAGTAAAGCTCCAACATACGTCACTATCACAGTATCTCACATGGTTCTGCAGTTAGTCACTTGACAGGTGCTAAATTGTGTAATGTTCTACAGACTCATGTAATAAACTGCATGGATGCTTTGAAAAGCTTAAGTGCTAACAGAAAATCATTGAATAGACTGCCAGCTTCAGGAGCGGACTGCAGGTCATTTTGAAAACTCTGAATGGATGAACTGTTTAAACAAGGATGACTTAATTTGTGACTAGAAAGCACATTAAAGACAGTAGAAAAAAAGATTAAATAACTTTTCCTGTCCTTTTTCTCAGAGTTCAACTTAGAACACTGTATTGCTTTGAAGACAATATGTCTCAAGGCAGTATTACCAGTGGTTTCAGGTTGCCTTATTTCAAGACAAGTTTATAAGGTAAGGATTGAGCTTGTGAAGGTTTACAGATCTGCAAAAGTCAAGCAAGGTGCAACATATGAGACTGGCAGCAGACGTCTGTAATCAAATAATATGAAGAAAAATAAAATTTTGATTGGTTACCTAAATGCAGATATGACTTGAAGAGCTTTACATTTCTCTGCCTACAAGACAAAGATAGCGTCTGTAAAGGCAACATTTTGAGGGGGGAAAAAACCTCACCCTAATATTTAAAATGCTATTTTAAAACAAAATGCCAATGTAACTCTAATGCCATTTCTAATCAATTATAAAATTCAGTGAAACAGAAACAAAGGACATACGTTCATTAAATCTAAAAAATATAGGACTGGAAGTGAATTTAGTAAGTCAACATGGTTATTGGGTAAGGCAAGGAAGGACAAGTGAGTCTAATTTGTAGACTCCGATCTCCAGCAAAGAGGATTCCAACCAGCTTGTAGATAATGTGAATGAATGCTCATTATTATCACACTTTAAAAGTTTTCCCTAACGTCAACATATATTTTTTGCCTTGATTTTTTTTTTTTTTNNTTTTTTTTTTTTTTTGTTCTGTTACCAGTAGACATGGAGAGCAACTGATCATTATTTCTTACACATCAGCAGTTCTCAGTGGGTTGCTATACACCAACACGCTGTGACTACAAGCATGCACACCGGCAGCCAGTCGAGCCAACAGCAGAAACACTAATGCCATACCTACATTTCAAAACATACTGATGATGTCCAACTTTCCGGTTCTTTGCTTCAGAGTAAACAACTGCAATGCCTCCAACCTTTTCTTAGCAGCCGCAAACATCATTCTTGTCATGTTCATCTGTATGCTCCCCAATTTGCTTTCAACCATTTTAAATATGCTCTGTTTCATATAAAATGCCTAATTTGCCTTTATTCCTCACAAATTTGTTGCACTCTAACTTCTGCAGTTTAAGTGGGCCAAAAAAATACTCCGTGCAAGGCATGAATTTAACAGTAGATAAACTACAATCTTAATAGCCTAATCTTAATAGTCTAATCAACTATTGCTAGCCCATATTTAATTATTATGAAGAAAATAATTTAGATATATAAAACTTCCCCCCAAATAACAACACAATTAAACAACACACAGAGACTTCCTTGTATCCTATCCGCTACTCTGATATTAAGCTCATCCTTTCCCTGGCTGTTTTAGGATTACCTGAATGGGTGAATGGTTTCTTCCCTCACATGCTGGGACCCTCTGGGGATTATTTCTGCATGACTCCTAACTTGCTATACACCTTGATTTCTTCACTGATCCACATGTTTTATCAAGTTCAGTCATGTCCCTCTGGTAAGGTCTTCATAGCCTTGGGGACTCTGATATCATCCTGTGCCTTTACCAGAGGGCTCATGCTATAATTTTATCCTTTGTCCTGCATTTGTATTCACAGATCATAGAAAGGACATTCTGCATGAAATAACTACTTGCTATGATTATTTATGAGCTACTGAAGTTAATAAACACTAGATTATTAACAGTAGATATTATAGCACATGATCACATGCTAAACTAAAACTGAACAGACCTTGCAAACTTAACACAAAACCCTGGGACAAGCTACTAGCAACAGTAATCCTTAATGACCATAATATTAGCAGAAATGAGAAAAGTCAAATAATCCTCTCTCAGATATGTTGTGTACCACATAATCACAGAATCAGAGGGGTTGGAAGGGACCTCGAGAGATCATCAGGTCCAACCCCCCTGCCAAAGCAGGCTCCCTAGCCCATATTGCACAGATAGGCGTCCAGACGGGTCTTGAATATCTCCAGAGATGAAGACTCCACAACAGCCTGGGCAGCCTATTCCACTGCTCCATCACCCTCACTGTGTAAAAGTTCTTCCCCATGTTGGTGCAGAACTTCCTATACTCTAACTTGCAGCCATTGCCCCTTGTCCTGTCTCCACAGACCACTGAAAAGGGGCTGGCCAATTCCCCCTGCATCCCATACTTAAGATATTTATAGACATAAACAAGGTCCCCCCTTAGTCTTCTTTTCTCCAGGCTGAACAGTCCCAGCTCACTCAGCCTTTCCTCATAGGGTAGATGCTCCAGGCCCTTAATCATCTTTGTAGCCCTCTGCTGGACTCTCTCCAAGACATCTCTTGTCTTTTTTACACCAGGTAGCCCAGAACTTATGATGTCTTATTACAGTAAAGACTGCAATCACATGTTACTTATACTCACTGCTTATTATATTTAAAACCAGAAGTTGCCTCTTATAAAAAAACAAAACCCACATGTTCTTGGTCGGTAATCAGTTTGTACTCCGTAACTGCTCTAAGTGTGCTTTAACCAGTAACACTTTAAATTATTCCTTCCAAAGGACATCCTCCTCATAAGTGGAAACTTTAGGTCTTTTAAGGTTGATAAAGAAATTCTCCAATATAATTGAAGAGCGTTTATATGTTCTCTCATGGTGTGTGAGTGACCTAGCAACTTTGTTAAATTAAAGCTTTAGCTGACAATTGCACTGAAATCCATTCTGTTATTAACCTTTCATTATTATTTGCAGCCACTTTGGGCCTGATTTTTATTTACTCCAGGTCTTCTTTTTTTTTTTTTTTCCCACCATACTGGCCAGAATCATTAGTTTACTTAGACACCATTTCAAGTCCACATGCATTACTATGTTAGCACAAGTGGACTTAATGTAAAGAGTCTTTATGTTTATTTGAATGCTATCTTTAAACAAACAAACAAATAAATAAGCTCACTCTGTAACTAAACAAGTAACACATAAATAAATTAAATAGAAGTTAACCACAGTTTGAAAATAAAATGTAGGACTCGTAAGTTATTTTTTATTAATACTTTCAAAGATTTCAGATCAACTGAAAGGGGAATTGTCCATGCATTTATAAATATTGAGGAATGTTTATGCCATTAAAGCTCATCTTACTTTAGAGAAGCTATTAAATTCTGTGCAAAGTCCAGACTCAAACCAAAGTAAACCGCAGAGTAAGAGCAACCAGAAGACTTAATATGTTCAGCCAGAGTGGCAAATAAATAAAAATAACCTGTTGCCCTATTCATTAGTGAAAAAGGTTTGCTAACTTTAATTACAGGGGAAAATGGTAAAAGATCTACCATGTTTTCTTTGCAGGCTAGCATGGGTTTTACTCAGTATTGACAAATTATGATCAACCAGTAAAGAATAGTAAGTTATGATGTGGATAATCTGCATCACCAGACAGCGACTAACTTCTGTTGTCTCCATAGCAGCATTTTCTACATACTCAGGAAATTTTTGACAGGCGTTCTAGGTAACTGTATATACTTAAGATGCTGCTGCTTTATGTCAAGTACATTCTAATTAAGTTATTCTTAAGTAAATATACATTTTATCTGTAATTGCTCCTTAAACAATGAGGCATTATGGGTCAAATCTACTTCATAGACTATGGAAATATTAGATCCTTTACCAATTGTAATGCAAAAGGTCTGACTATGTGACTATAATAGGCTGAAGTATAAGCTTAAATTCAACAAATTAATATTGCTTTGGTACTCTTCTTTGAGAGGCTCATACATAAAGGAACAAATTAATCCAGCAAGGCTGCTGTCTACAGAAACAGAGTTTGAATTCAAAAGCAGCTTTAGAAGATAATATGAAAGTGATTCACTGGAAAGGAAAGCTCTAATGGGTAACGTGCTCTTCTTATCCAAATAAAACAAAAACCAAACACTGAAGAAGAATGTACTTCAGTCACAATCACAAACTAAATTCTACAGAGGAAAAAACCCCAACAGTCTACTGACTAATTACTAAAACGAAGAAGAGTCATCCTTCCCCAAGCACTGGAGGCTGTGTGGAGCCATACATAGTTCAGGGTATGATCCATGTCCCAACAGATACATGCTTTGATATGGAATATGTGCTGTTAGTCAGAGTCAAACAGGTAAAGAAACAATAGGATTAAGTACTTTTGGAAATCAGGATTAAAACAACAGCTCAGAAGGGATAGTGCTCTGTGTGGCTGTTTGTTGCATGATACCAGCAAACTTGTTGCAAACTGATGAAATTGAAATCACACTGCGAGAAAAATTTTTCCTGTGATCTGCAGATGTTGGAAGATATCACATGCATTGATAACAAAATGCTTAGCATTTATATATCCTTTATTTAAATGTAAATTGTTAAAAAACCCAAAAAAACCCTGTCATATAGTAGCATTTTCTTATAATCTTCATAGCCCCCTCACATTTCTTGGCTATCTGACAAGAACTTTTGTACAAGAAAAAAAAGTCCTTAAGTAATTCGCAATCATCATCTAAATGGGAAGGTATAAGCAAAATGCATAGACTAAAGCTAATATAATATATGCTTCTGTGTCATAGGTGTGACCTTGTAAATTAATAGAAATTAATTTATTTGAGAAAAGCTATACCTACACAGAAGATTTTTTTATCAGAGCTATGTTATTATTTTTCTACTACAATACTTGACAAATATTTTGCATGTAAACTGACTACCTCTGAATTGCACTTATTGTCCTCTATATTAATTTTCCTAATTTTCAATGTATTAAAAAATGTGTTAATTAAAATTGTCTAATGCTACTGAGTAGGCAACTTAACCTGTTTACCACCTTCTCAGAAAATTAACTAAATTGCAGCATCTGTTTCACTGGAAATAATTACTGTTTAAAACAGGGACAGAACATGCAGGAAATAAAAAATGATGAGTGCAGCATATTTATGATACGACATTGTGATTACTTTACTCAGTGAAACATTTACTTTTTCCTTGGAATTAAATTTCCAAATGAAGTTATATTTTATTCTAAGAACTTAATTATTTTTTGTAATTATTTCCTTCCTTTAATTCCTTCAATACTCCTATTTGATTCTGAATGTTCAGCAGTACTTGCTACTTAAACATCACAGTAGTAATAGATCTTAAAGGCAAACTATGAACTTGAAAGGATTAAGGCTCTTGAGTGCATTATGGTTCTCATAGACCATAGAGCTCAACATTATCTTATTTATGCTCAGCTAAACATCCCCACACTCTGATTGTGCTACTTTGACAGTTCCCAACAACAAGCCCTAATCCAGATAATTAAAAAAGCACCACAATAAATGAAGAGCCCTTGACTTCATCCTCTAACACAAAGGACATTTGTAGATCAAATCTGTCTCCTCCTTCAAATAATATTATGAACTATGAAAAGGAGAAAGGAATATAAAACTGATTAGAATTCTACATTCCTTTAAAAAAATTAAAAATAGGGAAGTATATTTCATTAGTTGTACTTGAGTGTATGCTCAAAAAACCTCTTTTTGATTGCCACAGAAAGATCCACAAACTCCACACTGAATAATGAATAATGTTGAAAATGTAGTAAATAAAAACAAGTTTTACTTTGAGTAGGTAACTTTAAGAATTAGTTACTGTAAGACTCTGGACTACCCATTTATAATTTTTCTTTTTTTAAAAAAAATTAATTTCTCATATGAATTAAACATAATTTCCAAACTTCACTGCTAGACTATGAACATTTGTGGCTGGTGAAAATTTTCTTAATCTTCTGCTCCTGTAGTTCAGGGTTAGCTTAGGACTGTTTCCAGTTGTGGTGGGTTAACCTTGGGTAAAGACCAAACTCCCCACTCCCCCCACCCCAAGTCACTCACACACTCCATGTCCTCAACCAAACAGGGTACAAAAATAGGATGAGAAACTTACATGTCAAGATAAAGACAGAGAGAAGTTGTTAACACATATCTATATTCCAAATGCCAAAATATACAAAGATGTGAGTTTCATCTTGTATCTGATCATTAGATACCCAATCATGAGAGATCAAAACTAATTATCATAATGGAAAAAAAAGGGTTGACTTGGGGAGCAGTAGATTGTTCTCAATTAAAATGTGGGTGTCAAGAAGCAAAAAAAACCCCAAACATTAAAACAATAACATTAAAACTTTCCTCTCCCAAATACTTTTCTCCTTCACTCCCAACTCCTCCACCCCATCTGAGTGGCACAGGGGAGAGTGTGTGTGTGTGTGAATTATATGTCGGTATGTAGTGATCTCTCTCTTGCTCTTGTTCTCTCTAATTTGCCCCCTGCTCCAGTGTGGGCTCTAGAGCACATTTCAGTGCTCTAACTCCACCACTTGATTCTTCAGGCTAGTCCTGAACTTCTCAGGTGATGTGATGTCAAACTACCAAAATGTGAAATGGTTGCAAATTGATGCTGTCTTGCTCCCCAGCACGCTCCTTCTTCTCCTATGTACTTTCTTGATGACGCTCCACCTTTTATTTTTTTTCCTTCATCCCTATTCAATGTTAATTTTCTAGATATATTCTCAATCTTAGGTGGGTAAAATTATTCAGAAAATGCATTATGAAGCAGTTTTGGCCAACATTTTATATTTTACATGACAACACACCTGATGATAAAGTAAAAAAGCATATTGCATACTACCTCTATGCACTTGTTTTTTAGGTGGTATTAGTCTACAGCATTTAAAACTCTGAAAACATACTTTCCTTTATTTGCTACAGATTTAAACAAAAAGTCTTCAATATTTAATTTTTTTGTGTAGATACACAGGTAAGGTAAATATTCATGGAGGAAAAAAGGTGACTTAAATCATTCATAGGAAGTAAGAGCCCAGTGACTGTTTCCTTTCTGCCCTGAGAGAAAAATTGAATTGTTTATTTAATTACTCTATAAATGTATGTGCTTATTCACCACCGTATGCTGCAGTGATTTAGATATTTCTGATTTAAATAGATTTAAATGAGCTTTATTTTTTAAAAGCACATGGTTTTGAATCCAATTTCAGTATTACCTGAACTGTTTTTTCCATACAGTCCATCCTTCAATATCAAAAATAAATTATTTGTCCTCAAGTTGTCTGTTATGCCTGTGGTGGTAACTGGTCGGTGACCTCCCTTGTTTTTATCTTAGCCCACAGAATTTTCCATCTTTTATTCTTATCTCATCCTCTTGAGGAAGAGGGGGGGCATCAGCCAGTTAAGATCTACCCACCACATTGGTAAACAATTGTAGTTGGTCAACAGTGGAGACTTCTGACAGTAACAGTATATTCTATCTACCTGGCCTGCAGAATGGAAGCACAGATTTTACATCTCAGTACACAGAAGTGAGAAGTTATACCGTGAAAAGCATTCAGAAGGCTGGGACACAACTCTGAAAAACATTACATTTTCAAAAAACTCCAGGCTGGGATGAAGCATTATCCAGAAGCTACAGTGTGACTGTGTTGGATCTGTAAGGATTTTGTAAGAATGGTTGTTCTGCCACTGTAAATGGTACCACTGCAACAGCTATGATAGTAACATCTACTGACTAAGCGTGAATGTAAATGGTAATAATCATGACTCAAGAGACAAAATTATTAAGAAACTGGAACATACATCTCAAAGAGATAGAGACTTCAGAGTCTTTGTAGCATTGCTTAGTTGCCATTTCAGATGGAGGGAAGGATAAAGTGGGAAAAAGTCACTTCTGAGTAAGCAGATGTCATATTGAGACTTTCGAGAATGAATTTTATCTGCAGTTCAAGCAAGATTTATAAAATTATTGCCAAGTTGATATTCCAAAAACATATATTTAAAATTGGAGATTTAGACCTGTTAAGAGATTATATTATTAGCACTGTAATTAATTTATAAAATAAATACGTATTTGTCCTTTTCATATTTTAGAGGTTTGGAAGGCTTCATATCTGATAAATCCCTCTATATTAAGTGAATAGAAGCCCCAGAGAAAAATGTAAATGAATGCTTTGGGTTTGTGTGGACACATTTTGTTAGTGGGGGGAAGGCTGCAAGGGTGACTTCTATGAGAAGTTGGTATAAGCTTCCCCTAGGTCTGACCAAGCCAATACCAAAGGCAAACCAATCAGCAATGGTGGTAGCACCTCTGTGATAACATATTTAAGAAGGAAAAAAATTATAGCAGCAGCTTTTGCCACTGGTGAGAGGAGTAAAAAAATGTGAGAAACCTTGCAGACACCAAGGCCAGTGAAGATGGAGGTGAAGGAAGTGCCAGAGTGAGGATTCCCTGGCAGCCCCTGGTGAAGCCCATGGTGAGGCAGTCTGTCCTCCTGCAGCCCATGGAGGTTGATGGTGAGGAGTAGATGCTACGCCTGCAGCCAATGGAGTTCCCCATGCTGGAGCAAGTAGAGACACCCAAAGGAGGCTGTGACCCCATGAGAATCCTGCACTGGAGCAGGCTCCTGGCAGGACCTGTGGCCCCCATGCAGAAAGGAGCACATTCTGGAGCAAGTTTGCTGTGGGGACTTGTGATCCTGTGGGGGAACCATGCTGGAGCAGTCTGTTCCTGAAAGTCTGCACCCCATGGAAGGGAGTTCCTTAAAAGGACTCCTGCCATAAGAAGGACTCATTTTGGAAGAGTAGATGGAGTACTGTTTCTCATGAGAGGGACTCCATGCTGGATCAAGGGAAAAGTATGAGGAGACTTCCCCCTGGGGAGGGAGCAACAGAGACAACATGTAATGAACTGACTGCAAGTCACATTCCCTATCCCCCTGTGCCACTGAAGGGGAGGAGGTAGAGAAATTGGGAGTTAAGTTGAGCCCCAGAAGAAGGGAAGTGTGGGGAAAGTGTCTTAAGAGTTGGGTTTATTTCTTATTATCCTGCTCTGTTTTAATTGGGTGTTTTTCTTTTTTTTTTCTTTTTTTTTTCTATTTTCCCATTACAATCTGTTTTGTCTGTGACAGTAATTGGTGAATGATCTCTCCCTGTCCTTGTCTTGACCCATGAGCCTTTTGTTATATCTTTTTTCCATTGTTAAGCTGAGGAGCGGAGTGGTAAAGCCACTTTCATGAGCATCTGACCGCCACCCAGGGCCAACAAACTACAAGCAAGAAGCACATCTCTGAGTTAAAAATAACAGTGTCTTATAGTAGCAGTGCTTTTTAAATACAGCCAGGGGCCTTACAGACTAAAGAAAAAGAGCAGCAACTTCTCACCTCTATTCCCTCCACTTTTGCTGTTGAGGGAGGGAATTGCATGTATACTTCTATGCCCATGTTCTGAAAGGGAAGCTTGCTTTCTGATCCACACAGCAAAATTTGTTGGCATATTCAGTTGTACAGATTCACCAAGCTCTCTACAACTCTGTCTCCTTCCTGATTCATGCAGAAAATGTTGAAGCCATGTTTGAAAACAAAAAAAAAATCCAAACAAAACAATCACCCCCTCCAGCAACTGGAGTACTAGCTCTGCTGAGCAGAAAGCTACTTCCGTTTATCACCAGAAATTTGTTCTTCATTTAGAGCTTTCAGCCATATTTTAAGTGACATTTCAGGACACGCAAGCAAACCCCAGAAAACCAGTTATCTCATTCTGCAGATGATCTGAAAAGATGTCACCAGTGGTCTGTCCCGTGTATCCCAATATTTGCTTTATATTCAGCTATTTCAGCTGTTGAATATGCTAATTGGTGCTGATTTAAGCATAAATATACCCATTCACAACTGCTTTTAGGACCTTATTTCAAGACTTCGCTGTACACTCAAACCGTACATCTACCAGACATTAATTTCCCTTTCTTTGCAGCTCCTACAAACCAATTACAAATTGTAAGTGAAAAACTAACAATTGAGAAGAAAAACAGCCTAAAAGCAGCTAAACATTAAAACAAAAATAATTTTAGGAGAATATTCTTGGAATATTAATTTTAGCAAATAAGTAAAGCCTGATTGTTAATAAATCATAGAAGAATTTACACATACCTAGTTCCAAAGATGATTCAAATTGGCATCAACATCATAACTTCAGTGTACGTTATGTTATTCAAGGTAGTAAAATATTATGTCAGTACAAAAAGTAACAAACTCAAAGTGAAAATTAGTACATGATTTCTCTGCCCTCTTAAAGTTATTTTTATAAGAGGAACTTGAAAACTGTAGTGAAGTAACAGCCATTTTATCTTCAAAAGCATCATTATTACTACAGAAAATTCCCAAGATGCTTAAATGAAAAAAAGGTTTTATATGTAGGAATGTTGCTCTGTATCATACTACCAATAGTACAAAATGATCAAGAATTAATAATGAAACAACATTTGTTAATAGCATAGATAGCAATGTGATTTTTGTACCCACCAAATTCAGAGATTCCTCTAAGAAATTATCATCAATGAACACATGAATAGTCAGCACATTGCTGCACAATCTTTCCAGATCCTTGATCACATTTATTGCCCCTGATGGCAGTTCCAGAATTGGACCTAGTGCATACCTGGATTACCAAAGAGGATGAGGCAGTGTTTAGTAGCTGGTGACTATTTCTTGTTTAAAGTTCTGTATTACCACCCTGTCTCTGCCACAAGACTTCAAATGAGGGTGTGATTCATGTCATCATGCTAGGTTGCCAGGGACACCAGTTAGGAGAGGACATACACTACAGCATCACATATGAGCTCATAGCTACACACTTCACAAGCCTATTCTGTCATTGGCTTTCACAATGGATCAGTGTCTTCCTATGGGTTAATTATACAAAATTCTAGGTGGTTTCCATTTGCAGTTTGTACTTTTTCAGGCCCTACAGTTTGACTGGTAACAACATGTAGTGAAGTGAAAATGTCTTTTTCTCACAGTATGTTTTTTCTGTTTGTTTTTTGGGTTTTGTTTTGTTTGTTCTTTTTTGTTGTTGTTGTTTTTAATTATACAGAGGATATGAAGAAACCAGCACATTTAAGCTGCAAAGAAATTAAGAACTTATGAGGTTAAATAGTATTATTTCAGTGTAGAAAGAGAGGGATGAATTAGTCATGGGTGATTCCCTGGAGACCAAAGAAATTATACCTGGAATGACTGCACACATTATCTCTGCTTTCACATCTTCACTTAATTGATTTTGTTTTAGAGTTTTCCTTAATATTTTCAGAATAATGTTTGAGAGATGACCCCAGAACACTATTAGAATCTCTAATGCAGAATTCTCTCACCTCTAAAAAAAAAAAAAAGAAAAAAAGAAAAAGAAAACAAACAAAAGATACTATGTAGATCCTTAATCACAGATAGTTGTTTTACTTCAAGCAACATAAAATGACATAATTCTTCCAACCCAACATGTGCTGGAAATTAATTTAAACCAAGGAACTGGCTTGACCAAAGGAAGAGTTTTGTTCTTATAATGCGGACAATGATGAGGATCACAACAGCACTTATAGTAATGCATGATCTAACTAGAATGATTACTTAAAAGAAAAAGGTAAAACAGATGGTTCTGGCCAGTCCAGAGTCAACCTTCCCAAGCAGCCAACACAGGTGAGCTGAGTCAGCCTGGGCTGTTTCCACTCCAACTGGCATCACTCCCCCACAAAAGGGGCTGGTTGGGGAGGGGTGCTCCTGGGTGCCTCCAGGGCAGTCTGAGTGTGACTGAGGTGGGTAGGTCCTTGCATCTTGCAGCACTCTGTTACCATTGGGTTGGAAAGATACTCTGTTATCACTGTCTGTGTAATTTGCTATGGGCTGTTACTGTTCTCTTTTCACAGTGATTTTGTCAGTAAACTGTCCTTATCCCAGCCCACTGAGGCTCTGCCTGTCTCTCCTCTGGAAGTGAGCAAGCAGTGTGTGTTGCTCACTCGGAGGAAAACCAGAGCCTCCATGGGCTGGGATAAGTGGTTCAGCTCCAACCAGTGGTGCCCTGTGTGGGGCCCAAAGGGTTGGGGTAATGGTAGATCTTACCCAAATGTGTTAAAAAGCTGTGATAAGATGTTCATTATGTTATTTGAAGAGGTTACGGTAACAATGATGTTTTGCCTGTTCACCTGGCATGGTATGTGAAACCACACCCACTTTATGTAATCCCTGCCCAGCTCTTTATCACCTTGGAGAGAGGAGTCAGGTTCCTAATGCTGTTATACTGCGTGATATTGATTTATGACAAGATAACATCTATATTTTTTCAGTCTCAGAGGGTATCTATATGTGGCATTTCTGTCATTTCCAACTATAGGGCTATGTATCTTGGCATTATTTAATAATCGGGGGGGGAGGGGTC
>VZTU01024235.1:34207-124043 GCA_013400835.1 Zapornia atra | reverse complement strand
TTTTTTTTTTTTTAAATCTGCCAGGAAGCCACCTTTCTGCTTCTACAGTCATGTCAGCTCTCTTTTTCTACAGGCAGTCTCTTGCCCTTCTTCAGGCAGTGTTAATTTTTAAGATCTTACCTCACCAACCGACCAACCAGCCATGTAGCATGAGCAGTAGGAGGCACCAGCAGCTACACCTCTTCACCTCAGCAGACAGCAGCTGCCTGTCTTCAGTGCCTTATCTGGGAAAAAGGAAACATGGACTTGAAAGACACAAGGGAGTTATCTAAGCTGTCAGCTGGGGCAGTATTGCCAAGGCAGCATTGAGATTCATTGCTGGGTCTCAAGAAGGGAATGGGCATTCAGATCTCCTAACAGCCAAATCAAGCCAGAGTCTGTCAGGAACGCTGTCCACAATGTTTTTTTCCATCTTGCCAACATCTCTGAAAGCTTGAACTACATCTACTCTATCCTAAACATCATTCTCTGAAAGCTAGGAATGATGTTTAGGGTAGGGTAGATGTAGTTCAAGCCGTATGCTCTATGTAGTCAGCCTAATTGCAATCCCTGTGTAATAGTAACATAACAAAAGGCTCAAGCCCAGGCAGGGATGGCAGCCCATGTGTCCACAGGCATTTCAGGGAGATGCTTTGGCTGCCCATGGTGCCTGCCCTCTGCCGTTACCCAGCACGGCCACGGCCCTGGCACCCACACCAGAGAGCTATCAGCTGCCTGTGCTGACCTGCTTGGTCTTGCTCGCACACAAACCCTGGACCGCATACAGATTTAGGGGGTATGCAAACTGCTGTACTGCTGCTCCTTTGCAAGCCTCTGTCAGCAGCCAGTGCTGCCTGGGGATCAGGGCTTTTTTTTTGTTCCAGGCTGAGAAAAACGAAGGTTGCTCTCAGTTAGTGTGTGCTTAAAGCAATACTAAACTTCCATCATGGAAGCTCAGAGTGGTAGGTGAAGCAGCTTCTGAGGGTTTGCTTCACTGTTCCTTCACAGCCATGAGAAGAGGTATAACGATCAAGAAAATATCCCTCTCTCTTCGCTCACAGGTCTCGCATGCTATTCTGATGTTATCAGCAGGAACAAGCCTGCCAAATCTCATGTTTAGGGCAGCAGAGGTCTCTCCCCTCTGATTAGTAGAGAGAGACCCTGCCCAAGAAAAGGGGCTTTTTAGCATCTTGTCACTTGGCCTTTTTAGACCTCCTCTGCTCCTTCCACTTGCCCTCATAAAGCTGTGGAGCAAATACTAGCAGCTATTTCTCCATGGTATACAGAGTTATTAAAACAGTTTATTTAATAAAAAACCCAATCCACTTTAAAACAAGAAACAAAACACCCATAGTGTTTTCTCCATCCTCTGTTTGCTTTCTCAACATTTTAATTGATTATTTTTCCATGCTTAGTTTAAGAGCTTTGTCCTGGCAGGGGACCAGCAACCACCAGCCTGGCTCCCTGGATTAATGATGAAAAGTAGTAAATATTTCAATGAGTTATTCAAAGCATTCAAGCAAGGTGCCTTCCTCTCCCTACTTAACTGCTTAAGGAGTTACTGTACCTCTGAGAAACAATATATTGGTAATGCATTTCAAGCAGCAAACCCATTACAGATGGTCAGTGGGAAATGATCAGCACTAAGGATCGGTTTCAGCTGTAAAGACAGACAAACCGTACCGGTCTGCACCTTCTCAGGGAAGCCAGACGGTTGGTGTTTGCGCTGAACAGGGAACAGACTCACCTGGAGTTGATGCAGTCGGTGATCCGTCAGCACCTGAGTCAGTGGAGCACAGGGTCTGTTAACTGGGTTTGAATAGACCAAGGGAAGGCAGAAAAGAGAGAGGTAATGTTACTCAGTGAGCTTCACCAGCTGCATCACTTTCCAGGGCCATTTGCATGCTCACTGGGTCCCGAGTCACTTTTGTTGAGAATTGTTTCAGGCCTGAATTTAACTCTAGTGTTTACAGTTCCAGATTTATAAATGGCAAATGTATTCTGTACACATCTTTCTGACACAAGAAAATCAATACAAGAGTGAGAGCTGGTATATTAGATTGTTTTGAGGGTTTGTTTTTGTTTTTTTTTTTAAAAATCAGTTTTATCTCCAGCAGAATCAATTACCTCACAACAATGTTAATAGGCCAAAGAAAAGAGCTCACAAAACGTTGCCAGGTATTTGTTAACCCCAAGAAGGAGCAGCCAGGCAAAGGTGATGCTAGTGAGAGCTTGTGACTGCTCAGATTAGGTGTGGTCACTTGGAAAAGTCAAGTTGTAACCTGCATGCAAAAAAACAATCAGGATATTCGTTACCAAACATTCTGTCTTGGCATAAGCACATAAAAGCCTGCATCTTGGTTGATGTGACAGGAGCTGTGTCCAACTTTGATCTCAGAGACAAAATAAAGCAGCTCAAGTAAAACTATACTGGCAGGCTGTGATTTGAGGAGGTTTGTGCACAGTATTTTCCTGAACACTACACATAACGTGTATATATATATGTTTCTATGTATATAGACACATACGTAAGTATATACATGCATACATATACATACATATGTACATAGACACAGAGCACCCAAGCTCCATGTTTTGAGCAAGAATTCAGACCCAATGTGTTTTCCTACTGCAGCCCGGAGAAGGGAGAGCCCTGCGAAAACTCCGTCTGGAAATCAGCAGAACAGGAGAGAAGACAAACTAGTAATGCTGGGGAGACCAAAAGACTCTGCTTGCAGCAACATGACTTAAATGTTTTGGCGTTCCCTTGTTTGTTTTCTTTTAATATCTATTTGGGGGCAGTCGTTACTACTTTCCAGAATATGAGTGCTTTGTCAGCTCCTTGTTTTGTTTTGTTCTTTTAGTTTTCAAACATTTTTGTGTGGTTATTGTAATTGAACCATGAGCTGTGTGAGATGAGGATATTAAAAGCCACTTCTGTTGCATTTTTCAGACATCTGTAGAGTCCTTGTTGCAAATGGGTAGGGACAAGCAGGTTTAGTAGGTCCATAAAGCAGGGTTGGATGTGAGTAATGGCCTTTAAATGTTTAATTAAAAGCTCCGCTAATATAAAAAATGAGAGGGAGAGAATGAAAAGATAAAAGAGAGAGGGAGAAGCAGCAGGTATTTTACGTGCAGCCCTGCGTGTGCTTTGGCATGTTGCAGAATGATGGAGGAGGTATGTGGAGAGGAGGGAATGCCAGAGGAAAGTCGTGTCCCATGGGTGCCAGAGGGTGCAAAGGCTGCAGGGTATTGATTAGATGAGGGCTGACTGGAGAGGGGAGTGCGATACTGAAGAATAACAGGGAGGCAGCAAGAGGACTGAATGGGAAACCGACAGACAGCTCGCAGCAGCCAGAGTGCAGTGATTGTCACCATACCAGTCATGAGAGTACCCACAGAGATTGTGGGCAGAGTGCTTATGGAGACCCGGCTGATATCACAGCAGCCACAGCTCCAAGAGGAGGAAGAGTGAGAGGGACTTCTCCAGAACACATGCTATGTTTGTTTCTTACCAATCAGGGTGGTGGCAGCAGCACCTAGAACCACTTCCCCTCCTCTATGAAAGGGGGAGGAAGGAGGAAGCCGGAAGGGAGAAAAGTCCAACAGTGACTGCAGCAGAAGCGAGGGCATTGCCTGGATGAGCGCTGTCTGGCTGGGGTGGCAGCCACACATGCAGCATGGCACAGCGGTGTCTGCTGTCGGCGTCACTGGGTGCTTACTCGGGGACGCTGGGCACGGTAAGATGTAAGTACCTCCCCTGGGAAAAGGGAGTGAAGGTATTTTTAGTCCCCCCCCATGAGCTAGATAAGATTAACAGACGTTTATAGAGATTACCATGAGTTTAGAGCAGAGGTCAAAACCCCATGGAACTCACTCGGCGTCTCAGCCTGGAGAGACTACATTTTTGAGGTGAAGGAAGGGGAAACAATAGGGAGTGTTTTGTTTGTCTGGAATAGTTGGGGATTGAGAAAACCCAAACATTTAAATAATGCTTTGAAGAGTTTACAGCTTCTGCCCAATGTCGTATTTTTTGAAGAAAAGTCATTTGTTCAAGGAGACTCCTGCAAAAATACGTTGTCTTAGACCAGGATGCTTGAGAATATAGCCTTATGCAATAATTATCCATCTTTTCAGAATAAACAGGATTTGTGGTAAAACAGACCGTCACAATTTCTACCTGGCACTGTTACTTGTGACACTGCCCCACATACGTCTGCCTTTCTCAGCAGTTTAGGTTTATTTTTCACCTTCAGTATTACTGAATGGGAAGGTTGATGTTTTTCAGCTTTATTTCTTTGTAGGATGCCTGTAAACTTTCCAGAGCAATCGTCTTGACTTCTGGTTAGATACAAAGATCCCTGGAGCTTTTTCCAGGGTGAGGAAAGGCTCCAAGGTTTGGAGCAAAGCTTCTGCCTTCCTTACTTTTGTAAGAAGCCCACAGCCTGTGCTGCCTGTTTAGCAAAGAAGCCTGTTTCCCTTTGAAGGGAGAAGATATATTAATTAAGAAGAGGGAGGTGGGGGGAGGTTTACTACCTGCTGTAGGAAAATGGCATGTGGTGCAAAGGTCCCGATTTTTGTGTGAATGTGAATACTGACTGACACGACCTGCACTGGACTTCAAACTACAGACTGGCACAATGCAGCACGCCCTCCTTCAATCCAGACACACCAAAACAACTTTTTTTTCCCACCAACACTAAGAACTTTATAACTATGCAAAATCAGCACCAATGGTTGGATTAATAGTTTAATAATTACACACTTTTTACATTATGAAAATAAATCATAAATAGTGTAAAAATAATTCTGAAGATCAACTTCTCACAAGCAAGAAACAAAACCTGAAGTACAAAACTGAAAGAAAACAAAACTGTATTCAACTGAAAAACAAGGAGAAATTTTAATAATAAAAACAAAAGCATGCTGTTTGATCGGGTTCCATTAAGTCAGGACCAGAGGCCACAAGAAAGTGGTGATTATTAACAAATTAAAATGGGTGATTAAAACCTTGCGATTCTTTACGCTACTCATCAAAAGAGGTCTCGTGACATATTTACAGTGCTAAGACACTCAAAATATTTCTAGCGTCGACAATATGATACTGACCCATGTGTTTTCCCCACCCAAGCATTGCAGTCCTTGCCAAATTACTTTTCTTTGTATTTTTCTCCCTCCTACTGCATTTATGAGACCATTTGCAATACAAAAATAACGGCACATATAGATGAACTAAAAAAAGTAAAAAATACAAATAAAAATATATAATATTTTCCAAAGGAAAAAGTCTGATACATACATCTTAGTAACATTTTTTAAAGTTGTGTGATACTTTCCCAAACATGTACAATAATATAAGAATATCCACATATATGTTAGCAATATGTAAAACATTCTTCCACCAACCCAACTCTTCATAATACTTCGAGAAGTGTGCAAGTACCAATGGTATCTGGGAAATTCATACAATTTCTTTTTTAAATAGAAACAAATAAAACACTAACGGTCCCAGGTTAAGTTAAGGCCCCCTGTTTTCCAAAGAAAATTCAATTTCCAAGCAGCACTGATAATTGAATGCATTTAAAAACAAAATAAAACAAAACAACACTTCAAATCCTTTTTTTCTTTTAAATACAAACTTCACTTCTTCTGTGGAGCATCTTTTTCAAATTCTGTCCGATACGATGGTGGTAGGCACTTGTTTCTAACGGCATTTAATGAATCCAACCACCACGTAATGTACTTCAATAACAGAGGGTGCAAGAAAACCTTCATTTGGACATCACAGCAACATTCAGATTGATAAAAGCAAGTTGCAGAAAGGTAGAAAAAAATAGCCGGATGTCAGCTTTCATTCTGGTCACTGAAACTGAATCCTTTTTTTGACCACTGTCTCTGCAGATACTGATGTTTGCGTGACTCTCTAGTGTGAAAATCTAAGTGTCTCACTAGGTAAAAGACAGAGATTAAAAAAATGTAATTTAAGATGGCCAGGCGGCAGAGATCAGGAAATTTGAAAGGTCAACTTCTGCCTGCCTTGAACATCTCCATCACATTCAACAGGGTGACCGTATCTCTGCAGTTTTTACTCATTGAAGCGGTCCTGATATAGGCAAAACCCCGATGCTGAAGCCGGTAACATTCCCCTTGTAACTAAGCACAATACCTGGGTCCTTGCTTCTGGGTGTCCCAAGGTGCTTTGCAAGGGGAAGATGCATCACTCTGCCTGTTCCATTGCTGGGTAAAGCAAAGAAGAGCCCCGCGTGGCTGAGCCCAGTTTACAATCCCAGTTCTGTGGCCATAGGTGGGACAACTGTCTAAATCCCAATGGGATCCAGGTTCTGAACCACATCTCCTGACATGGTCCCCAGCCTTATGCAGCATCAGCTCCCCAAACGGATCAAAGGTCTGCTCGTCTCTCTTGGGGCTTGCATTGTAACTGAGTAACTGATACTCATGTGAACTCTTCCACAAGTGCAACGCTCAATGGAGCCAACGCTAACCTTCCACACTGTACACCAATCTTAAGAATTATCCCTTTACAAACTCTGCACTTTACACATGTGCAGGTATATGGACTTGATTATTCTGAAACTCATTCTTAGTACTTACACAGTAGACCAAATACTATATAAACAGCTGGATGAAGAGTGTCATTCTGCCTTGCTACACTATCAGAATGTGACATCAAAATCAGCAATAAATAAAAACATAAATCAAAAAAAAATTGTATCATTATTCCATGAATTAATGTTTCATGCTTCACCTCAGGAAAAAACAGCATCTGTCCAAAACATCCTGAAAGAAAGATTCCCCGTAGCTAATCTATGAATATGAAGACAAGGACCATGTATGTCAGACATACTCCATACAGTGCTCCCGTAGCAGGACTTCTGCACAGTGTAGTTATAATCCACTGGAGTAACAGATGATTACAAAACTTGGTATGAAACAAATACCAAAAACTCTCAAAGAAACAAGAATTAATCATACCTGAAAAAGTCAGGGATATAGTAATCATGTAGACTAATACCACTACACATTCCTACAGCTGAAAAGACTGGTAGAGGAACTACCGTTCCTGTCACAAAATAAACAAAACAACTCATATCTGTTTGGAGGAATGCTACTAAAAGACACAACAACACACAGGTGGTTCAAACTGTAGCTTTGCCATAAAAAGAAAAAAAGATATGCTAGCACCAAAAATAGTTGCTTTTTTCAACAAAATAAACATGTTCCAAGTCTTCACAGGGTGCTTGACTGGATGAAATAGTAAACTGAATTCTGTTTTTTTTCTTGTACTGAACATGCAAGTTTTCTAGATTAGATTTTCTGCTGGGTTTCATTTCAAGCCAGTCTTCAAGTTGCAAATATCTACTGTTCACACAGGGCCATTTAAATGGAACAAACCCCTCATGATATTGAAGAATACAGAAGCTTAAAAAAGTTAACTTAGATTATTTGGAGGAAAGAAAAAAAAAGGTAGTAGTATTCCTACCTGGTGAGAGATAAAGTAAGTAAATAAAGGTGCTTAAGTGTTTCTTCAGCAGGGTCTCAGTGTCAGTGAGCTAAAAGAGCACTGAGTTTTGACTAGCGCTTAACAATAGTGTCTGTAATTATTTCCTGAATGCAGAAATCATCAATCAAGGTTCTGCTAGCTTTGTTGATGCATATAGAGTTGGATGCTATGAGTTTAAAAATATAGATACACAAATTTAAAAAAATATAAAAGTGCTAAGGACAGCATGCATTTAATAGGTCTCTACCTTGTTGCTGTTTCTTAAATGAGTTATTTTTGTGGACACTCTTGATATGGAACTGCTAAAACATCTAGCCAGACATCAAAAATCCTACTTGATCTTGCATTTGAATATTCTGAGGGACATTTAAAAAACAACTCATCTTTCTATATGATTGCCAGTATTTGATAATTTATAAAAACGTTCAACTTCTTGTCTTCATATGTATAATGTACCTAGCCAAATGTGTCAAGTCAGGACACAGTCACAAGGGAACCTTTTCAGTTAGGAAGCTTGCTCCTCAGCCTGTTTTTTTGAGCTAGTGCTTCTTAAACAAGAAGACTAAAACTGGCAAGTTGGAGGGTTTACATGGTGCTCCTCTTGTCCCCTTTCTGGAAAATCCCTCATTCACATTACTGCTCTAGGACTCTGATTATTAATTGGTATTCAGCCTATGCCATGTGAAGGCTTTTACTATTGTAATCACAAGTATTTAAACAGATGTACTCACATCTCTAAATTCAAGCAAATAAAAGCATTTTTCCTTCTATCTGAGAACATTTATTTATGTATTACTATTGGAAAGATGGATTTGAGCCCTAAAACTATATATGTATCCTGTATATATAGAGTTGCAATTTTTTTAAATTAGTAAGGTTCTATTAGATAGAGGCCACTAAAATAAATTTTAGTTTTAAAAATCCATGTGAGATTTTCCCCCCATGAAAAGCTGCTTTTGTCTCTGATACACCAAAATGACAGTAAAAATTTAGCAAAGTGAAATATCACATTTCCTTTGATCCAATATTGTGAAGCAACCACAGCAAGTCCCCATCTTTGCATGATTTAGAAATGATGGAGCAAGGAAGAACATGCATTCCAAGATGGGCAAGATGCCCACACATGGATGAAGGCAGGCTGTCTTCTTCAACTTCAGTTTTGGCCTACATATGAAAGACAACTCCCAGAAAAGCAACTAAAAAATCGTGATCATCCTGCTATACACTAGGAACGGAAGTGATATAAAAAAGAATTTCCATCTGCCAAATATGGCACCATTTCTCATAAAGAGTCTCTCAAACTAAGTACAGTGCACCATATGAAGACTCAAAACTGGAAAAAATACCTCATGGCAAAAACTACAAATGTGCACTAATTAAGTATTTCTAACAATTAAAAAAAAAAGTGGAGAAGCACAACTTTTCCAATGCTTCTCTAGAAGAACAGAAATGGAGAAATATCAACACCTCTGACTGTGTAGTGCAGTGACAAGTGTGCAGTGGTAATCACACAGAATTGTTTCTCTCCAATACTTCTTGACTAATAATATGTACTAAGGTCACTGTAACAGCAGAAGAACAGCAAGATGAATAAATCAGTCTGTGAAACACAAAAATAAACTCTTTTCTTTTTTAGATATAAAGGCTTCAAAGACTCAAATAAAAACTGTTAATACTGAAACAAGATGAACATGTGGCTTAAAGTATTTTCTTCAATGCCATCATCACAAATGTTGAACAGGTTATTGAAATGCATCCTTTATGGCAATGTCTATGGGAAAAGGAAACAAAATTAACCGTAGCTTTCAAAATTCTGCAGAGTTCAGTTATTTTTGTGTAATGGAAACTGAATCACCTGAAAACCACACCATTGTATGTAAGTCTCTGGTCAGTTCCATTATCCTCCTCCTCCTCCAGAGGAGGATGTTTCAATTCATCCCCACCTCAAGAACGTTCTTCCCCTGGCAGTCACAAAATACAAGATGCAGAGGTAATACTCTGTCCATCCTTGAGTAAGGCTGAGAAGCTTCTGGTCTCGGGCGGTGTCTGCCATCAAATGATCGCTGCAGCACCTCTGCAACCTTTTCAAACAACCCACAGAGAAGTCTGGTTTCTTCTTCAAACTTCTTTCCTTCTCGATTAAGGACTCGACAGGTCCTATCGTGAATGTCTTCACGACCGTGAGCAGTGCAAGGCAAACGGATGCTGATTAACAGGCTGGACCCTCTTTGAGCAAAGGGGCCAGGTGACCCGCAAGACTGGAAGCCATCCACCTGCAGTTGGAACTCTATTCCCCAAAAATTCAAGGCCTCTTTCTATCCTCCTCTGGTTTATCTCTTTTTAGCAATAAGCCATGGTGTGACTCCCTTGAGGTGACAAAAGGAAATGTTTCAGAAACTGGAATCAAAAGTCACTGTGAGCAGCCATTTAGCACGTGACGTGATCACACAACAAGCAGGTTTGGCACACAAACTCATGCTTTTAGTCTGTATAAGCAGATACAGTGGCACGAATCAGTGAAGTGTTTAAGATGGACATGGAAGCCAAGTCAGTAAACTCCAATGGCAGCTGGTACAGTACATTTCATAGCATTTTTCTCTTATTTGGTCACAATTTCTTGTAAACTAGTTCATGGCACTCATTGTCCATGCAGGTCCACAAGCCAAAATATAAGAATTTACAGAAATAATCGGATTTCTATTACTGATCACTCTATCAAGATCTCTCTCATTAAAGAGAGAATCCTTGCAGGTTTATCCTGCAGTTATATATCATCTAACTGCAGATGTAAGTGAAAAAAAACCCAAACATGTACACATGGACTATTGCAAACAAGTAGAAGCAGCTACATGTAAACATATCTCAGACTTGTAAAATCAAATTTTCAGTTTTCAACTATAAATACAAAAAGAGGAGCACTATATACACAACTTCATGCTTGTAAGGTTAGATTCATCACTGCAGAGACAAAAAGAGATACAGATTAATCAAATTAGTAAATCAGTATTTCAGATTTCCATTCCAAATACACAGGTACAGCAAAGTCACAAATAAGGATCATCATTTCCTCAGCACCAGCTATTCTTCAGAGACAAACGCACCCAGGATTTCAGTCATGGTGCCCTAATATATTATTTATGTGGAAGTACCCCTCCACCTACCGTATTCTGAATGCTATGCTTATAAATCTAGTGCTTTCCAGGTTAAATCTTTACTAAATTAATGTTGCTGGTTAACATCTGCATACAACGTAACAACCAGGAGAATGTATTAAAGTCTAGGAAGGTAAGGCAAAGAGAAGGGCAGGATGCACTGATCTTCTACCTGTCCCAGAAAAATAGTATCATAATAGATCACTATTAATGTTTGATAAAAAAATGCCACATCCATGAGTTTTTATAAAGAATGGGAAAGCACTGATCATGTACAGAAACCAAAGGATGTGTGAGTCTTCATATGAAAGAGAAAAGTCTTGGATGTGCCAGAAATCTAACACCAATTCCTTCTACAATACTGCCTCAATGAGTTATTACTTCTGCATATGTTATAACCTCATCGCACCAACTACTGACAGGGAAAGGTCTTATTATACATTGCTGCATATATCTGTCTCAGAGGCTCTGAAGTATATCCTGATACTGTTCAGTATGACCATGACAGGCTTTTTTGTGTGCCAAGGACAGATTGCCCCTGAAAAGAAAAAGCTCAGCCCATCCTACCTTTTGCCAACAGCCAGGCATTGGTAAACCATCAGGACCCTGTTTCAAGGGGAGAGAGGAAAAAGAAAAGGACATAGTTAAATTTCATAGGACTGACATTCCATCAGTATCTGTTAGAACAGCTGAAGCAGCTCTGACTTTTTATGTAATAAGTAGCTACCAGTTGCTAACTTCCTCTCTTGTGCTCAAGGCAAAGCCAAAGGAGAGATGGTTTACACTGTAAATACACGTGTGCCTCTCTGCCTTAAGGATTTTTTTCCCCTCTCATTAGAACATCCTCATCAGTTCCTAACTGCTGTTAGAGCTCAGGCTGCATGTTATTTTAAATATCATCTGTTAATCACAACAATCTGTAGCTGAATGTACAAGATCGATGAGCAAAAAAAAATATTATCACTTTTATCTGGAGGGTATTGTGTTTTATGGGCCCCTACAACAAGGCTGAACCAATGATAAGATAGAAAGACTCAAATTTAATTTGGGTGTTTTCTGCCCTCTTTCAATCTTAGGTTTTGAATTGAGCAGCAAAACCTTAATGCCTGAACATATGTTGAATGACACAGTGGAAGTAAACATTGGTGGTGGGAGGAGGGCAGTACTACAGCACTGATTATTTCACCAGTTGGACACTGTGGTCATCTAATTTCTTCCTATGATGGTGATTTACTCCATTTCTTTTCTGTCACCACCCGACTTTCACATATCTCCATATGTATTGTAAGATCAGTCAACTTTTGACCACAGTCATGCTGTTTTTTCATGGAACTAATTCCCACATACAGGGTTTTCCAGAGAGTTACACGCTCAGAATTAGGAGCAGTTAGTTACTAGACTATACATGAGCAGAAAAAAAATCAGGCCTTTTTTAGTGTATAGAATAACAATACTTATCATGTGCAAATTTATATAAAGGTGGCGGTTACTGAGAATTTTTTAATGTGCTTGCATGTAATCTGATGGGAATGGCTTGCTGCCTAAAGCAAGGAACAGCCCTGTTTGCTTAGCAGCTTATTCTAGTAATTACCCAAAAAGAGAGTATTTTTCATCCATCAATGATTGTTAGTGAATCTCCAGATATAAATGACAATACAGAGACAGATAAACAACTTCAAATTACAAAGGCATGCTTGATTATCCCCAACAAAATATGAGATATGGTTACCATTAATTGGAAGCAAACAGAATGGACTATGGAATAATCTTAATGGACTATGTATTTAAGATTAAAATCCATTGACTTTAAATTAGAAGTGCTACAGCTGAAATAAAATCTACTTAATTTAACATTCATTTTAGAGAACCGTGCTTAACCACCAAATATCAGAACATGCAGATCAACTTTTACTGTGAACAGCTGAAAAGAAAATCTTCCTGGTATCTTTAGGAAATGTGTATGTTCCTTTTTTTTTTTTTTAATTAAGCGGAAAAGAGTTTAAACTTACTTTGCCATTAAAAAATCACTGTTGCCAGATTGGTACAAGGGAGAGGGTCAACGAGTAGCATTTTAGTATAGGTGGGAACTTGAATTCATGCTAACATAGGGTGGGGAGTGTCGTGTGTATTCCAGGAAGGTAAGTTCCAAGGGCAAGACCATTAAATTGAAGGCGTTAAATAACAAAGACAGTGAGGGTTTGGGCTGCAGACCGTTATCTTCTTACAAACTTCAAATAAGCTTTTAATTTCCAGATCTGTTTGAATACTATTTGATGAACAGGCCAGACACCGAAAATATTACTGTGTAAGGTCTGGGAGATCAGGCTCCAGCTTGGCTTACTGGAAACCTATGACTTGATTTTTAGAAATAATATTTACGTCATTCTGTACATAGCTCTAATTTTGGCCAAATCCTGAAAACATGCACCTAAGACTGCAGGGATTTGAAGGGAAGTCCAGGGTGTAGAGTAGCTCTGGGACAGGCTAGGGTGAAGAGCTGAGCCAGTGCAGACAGAAGTCATCAGACTTGATTAGAAGTGGATATTGCTCTGGATTTCTACAAAGACTTGCGTTCAGGGTGAGTAAGGCAATTGGTATTTTTGTGAGGAAAAAAACAAACCAACAATTCTCAGGGAAAGTGTAGGAAGGAAACAGACTTTTAAATTGCCATGTGATACGGGAGCAATCTGCTGATAGTTAGGTTTGAGGTGTGTTCTTGTACTGTGGTTATGATCACTGAAGCAGCTGGTTTGTTCATGCACATGCATGTGTTATGTGAATAATGTAAAGTCAGCTCAGAAAAACATTACTTTACATTGAGAATGGCTGACTACAAACAAAGGAACCGCATGCAGGGTTGGTAGGAAAGAGAAATACTGTACCAATTGGCAAGGGGCATCCAGCCCATCCAGGCCAGGCTGGCCTGGCTCCCCTTTTTCCCCCTTAATTCCACGGAATCCCTGTTTGTAAAGATTAACTTGCAATGTTACTGTCAAGAAAATGCCTTTGGTATTGATTTAGCTGGAGCAAACAAATAACAGTAGAGAGGCAAGAGGAGCAAGCAGACTGCCATGTTGTCATTTCAACCTGTGGGTCATTGACTCAGGCACATCTCCAGTTTGATTTCTTTCAACACATTTGGAAGAAAATGATGGAAAAAAATTACCAACTCCCACCCCCCAAATTTAGCCTGAATGTCTTAAGTCTGGTGCTTTCAAACAAATCAGGAAGTTGACAGAGCTTGCTCCAGAATTTGCCAGAATCTGGAGGTAAGGCTTGTTAACAAAGGGCAACAAGTGACACAGTAGCTGATGCTTGTTCCTCTCCCCTCATTTCTTATTCCATCAGTCTACACCAGGATGATCAATTTTCCAATACACAAGTGAGACGTACCAACGGGCAAGGTGCATCTAATCCAGGAGCACCCTGTTCTCCTTTCTCCCCTTTAGGCCCCTTTTTGCCTTTCTTTCCCTTTTCCCCCTGTGGATACAACGGTTTGGATAAAACAAGTTTCATTCTTTTGGAAAAAAGTTAAATAAAGGTTGGTTTTAAAGTTTGGGATTTTCTTTTTAAGCCAATGGAGAGCTGAAAGGACACTTACCACTGTGTTCTGGTTTGGATGGTGCGGTATGTGGAAAAATAAATTATATGATCACAAGCAAGAATTGCAATCAGTCAGTATTAGTTTGTGTTGGTATTTCATATCAGTACTATGAATGTTTTGAATCCTAGAACAGGGTTTGAACTCATTGATTTCTTGAGACAGAGGCAAATCTGCAAATTCCCCCAGTCCACAGTCCAAAATAAGGCATCTCCTATTTGTTCTAAGGGATAGTACTGAAGTGCACACACACACTAAGCTGAATATGTCAGCCTCCCTAGATCTGTCACTAGTCAGAACTAACTTTGAGAGAACATCGTTATAGTCTAATAAAGACCTTTGCAGGGATGGCTGGTCTCTGGCTAAATTCTATCAACGTCCACTGCATCACACCAAGGATGAATTTGGCCTGGAGCATCTATTGCTGAACTGACCCTTTGCACTTTTTAAGAATTTGGGACAAATCCTGTTCTCGATGGTGTCTGCAGAAACCCACAGACATCACTCAGGATGCACACCTGTCACTCCAAATACAACATGACCATTCCAAACCCTGTTACAGGAATCGGAACATTCCAACTGCTTGACAGAGAGATGCTATGACATTTTCAATTACTTCATCATGTCTTTGTATCATAAAGTCCTCAGAAGTGATAAAGATTCTTTATTTAAATATTCCAACATTTACATGTTCTCTCTACTGCAGGCAATGTTTCATCTACTTATTTTATGAAAATTCAGTCCTTTGGCTTCATAGAGGGTTTTTTTATTTTTTAAATGTAAAACTTCCAATGCTTTTAATTACTCATGGAAATGAGTTGAGTCCCCTCAAGAAAGCTACCTGCAAAGACGACCTCACCTTCAAGCAGTATAAGATGTTTAGAAAGTTCATTTTATAATTGATTTCACACCAGTTGATCACAATGGTAAATGAGTTTCAGGTTTGCTCTCAATTTTACAAAAATCAAAAAAAGGTTCTGTTAAAAAAAATGAAACAAATTGGACTAGGATCATAAAAAAATGGGATAGGAAGGATGAGTAAATCAGGAATATAACAAAGAAATGGGAAAAATAGTCATAGGAAAATTAGTATGACATTGGAGAACCAGCAAGCGAGGTTGTGGCTATTGGGAGGATTTAATTTGTGAGGAAAAGGGTAAAAAAGACAGAGGAATTGTAAGGAATGAAGGTAGAAGGAGAAGGAAGGAATGCCCCTTTGGAAAGACAGACGGGTTTTGGTGAAGCATAGTATATAAACATGTAACTAGTTCCACACCAGTAGAAAAAGACTTAGTCTATTAGCAAGAGAAAAAAAAATTAAACTATTTTAAAAAATTAGCTATATTATTTAAAAAGGAAAGAAAGCACATTATTCATTTAATATCATAGCATACTTGATACGTTCAGATAAAAAATAAATATTTTCCATGAGCAAAACATACTGCATTCATGACAACAGGAGCGAAGTTTCTTGTCTATCTTTTCTGTGTGCCAAAAAGTTGCAGGATAAGATTTAGGAAAACAGCAACCCAAACACTAGCCTTCTTTATCAAATTATAAGATTGTGTTTAAAAAAAAAAATAATAAAAATTAACCCCCAGAAGTCAGGAACTGTAAAATTGGCTAAAATTTAATCTTAAACCTGCAAACATGACAGCACAGCACAGAAGCCAAATGGTTTTAGGGTCAAGTCTCTTGTTATTTGTGCTCAATGTAACACCAATATATTTGCTGGGAGTGTATGCAACATAGAGCATGGACATACGCCAAAAAAATATTCTGAAAATGGACAGTACAGTTTGGTTTCTGGCTCTTCTGTATCTTTAAGACTTGTATTGCTTTACCTTGTGTTACAAGTCAGCAGATAACTATTTAAACTTCCTGTTTTGCAGGGCAAACCTATTATCTTATTCAAGCCAACGCAGCAGTCATTGGCATAGAGAAAAGGCTGGATTACCCAAGCACTTTACTACTTTTTCCACAGACTGACTTCTGGTCTCTTAATCTTTACCTCCTTACCCTGAACTACAGAGATCCACAGGAGATAAGGAGAACCTACATCTGATGAAGATTTCAAAAATCCCTCTCTACATTGGTGCCTAGATAAATACAAATTGGCCGCACTTCTGTAACACCATTAGGTTGGAACAATCTCCCATGTACAGATTTTCACCAGTGCAGACTATGGGCCAGGGGCAGGGGATGGGGGGTGGAGGTGCGAGGGGCAGGGAGGGAGGGGGGAAGGATGATGCCTTTCCAGCCACATCATACTTCTCTGTCAATATTTATAACAGATGACACAACTGTGCATTTGGGATCACAGCCCCCTTCCCTTCCCTCTCCCCACAACACAATCTCTACCTTTCATTAAAGGTTATTCCTTTTTATTCTTTTCATTCTATTCATACAGTTTGAAAATACAAAATCAAGAGTATGAAACTTTTGTGTGCTGCTCCTGACTATATTTTTATATGAGTTAGAACACTTATAAAGATTATTTTTACAGCCAAGTTAAGCAGATGTTATAATGCAAACACTGACCTGCTTTTACTGTAGCAGTACTACTGACAGGCTAAAATAAAAATCAGTCTAGGACTCAGGCTGAAAAAACACAAATTTATTCCCTGACTATCATAGTGCATCTATGAAAAAAGTGTGCTAAAAATGGGTGCTGTTACACCAATTTGGTCATAGATAATTACTAATTTACATATGGAAAACCACCAGAAATGAGAAAATTTGTTATAATAAAAGCTTCTATTCATTGCACTCTTCCGTGTCTTTTGAGAGTCAGCCTTCCATTTGGAGAAGGAACAATTGATGGAAGCAAGGTGGTTCTTGTGAAACATTGCAAGATACAAATATTTGCTTGTTCCTGGGGAAAAAAAGTGTCAAAACTGTGAAACAGAAGTCTCTCTCACAGAAGTCTCAGCTATATCCTCCCTGATATTTCACCGGGAAAGGCCTTCTTTTACCTTGTCATTTTCTTTGAATATTCTGAGAATTTTTAAGGCAGAGATTCCATCTCCATTTTTACTCTACAGACTTCCTGGCAATCCTCTTAATCTAAAGGCCCATAAAATGACACGGTTTCTGAAATATCTGTCAGACTCACTAAGTACTTTATCCCCTGCATTCTTGAGAAACAGGTTTCGCCTTTTCCTGAAGTTTTAGGGGATTGGAGGACTAGACTTCCTAGGAGATGTGTCCTGCAACCTAAGAGAACAAGGTTCCTGGGCAACCTGAACCACAACTGTGCCTTGTGGCCACACACAATTCCCTCACCCTCTTCTAACTGGCGGTCCTGTGTTTGAGCTATTTAGTCCATCTGGGAACAGCGAGCTAATACCCTAAATCAGCATGCTGGACTCTAGGACATCGAAACATTTCTACATCTTGAGTGAGAAAATCTAAGCTCTTATTCACATGATATCGTATTTATATAAACCCGTAAACTAATATTTTACCAGCATCCCAGCATTTCTTCCAGAGATCTTCTGGGGCTCTGATAGCTGTGAAGTGCTTGCCTATCTCTAGCTGTATGTGGAAGAAGGACCTCAGAAGGTCTGGTTGGAAGGTTGCTTCATCTAGCTTCCTATCTTGAGCAGGAAAATTCCTGACCCAAGATCAGGTCCTGCAGTCCTCCATGGGCAGTGGTTCAGCCAGTGGGTAAACTGTCCCAGAGCCATGCTGCCATCCTAGTGAACAAAGTTTTTCATAATAGTCAGTCTGAACCTCTCAGGAGCAGGTTGTAGTCCTCTGTTTTCCCATTTGCCATTACCCAGAAGAGTTTTGCTCCATTATCCTTGTGTCAAAACTACCACTTCAAGTAGTTTGGCCTCCTCTTTGTCAGACTAAGCCTGTCTACCTCCTCCAACCTCTTCTATCGGTTGTGTATACCCCAGGCTCCTGCCAGCTTGATCGCCTTCTTTCTCTCCAATTTCTCAAGTTTTTCCCGAACTGGGAGGCTCAAAATACCATTTGTAGAATTCAAGCAACCTCGCCAGGATTGATTAGAGAGGACTAATAACTTATTTTAACCTTCTGGACACAACCCTTCTAATGTATGCCAGTATGAGAACATACTGTTAAGCTCATTCAATTTGGCATCTCCTGGAACTCCCAGAACATAGCACAGGCTGGCCATTTTGCCAGTCATCTATCAGAGCTGACAGTTGTCACTTAAGACTTTTCTACTGATCACTGCTCTCAAACAGAAAAGCTATTCTCTTGTAATGGACAGACCTGTAGTGTTTGACAGCCAAGAACAACTCGCCATTCATTGTGATTACTCTGCCAGGTCAGACACTGCCTTTATCATTTGCATAAAGCACCTGCTAAAGCAACAGTTGTTTTGCAAAATCAGTACCTTACCAGTGATCTCTGAGCTCAAAATGAGCAACATAACAAGGAACAGAAGGGAAGGATACACTTCATAGTACCCTTATCACTACATTCTTGGGAAGTGTTTTGCCTGACAGTATTAAGAAAAGGAGATGAACTCAAACAGCCATGTTGACTTTTTAACCCTGCTTCCTGTTTAAGATGCCCTGATAGCACAGAATAACACTGCACATGCCAGCTAGGAAAAAGAGTGGTCTGAACTAGAAAGATCAGCTGCTGCATGTATGGGCTTTTGTAGAAAGTGACTTGGTGTGAGTGCTAATTCAGCAGTTTTAGCAACTGTGGTGGTTAGAAATAGGGGGGATTTGCTCATGAGATTTCTCTGCATGCATTTAGTCCTCAGTTGCTTTTTACTTTGGATATTCCAAGTCACTGGGTGTGGACAGTGAAAATGGAGTTAGGCTGTTTCTGTTAACTTCGCTATCTAGTTGGTTTACCAGAACGGTAGAGTATATTACTTAATTTCAGTCCACAACCCATCCTTACACATTTGGTGTGGAACATGTAGCATGTATAGGCATGGTACACAAGGACCAATAGTTAAGCTGCAAACACTGCCAAGGAACAGGGCTGGCGTCTTCAGTATAAAATTACTACCACAAGGACACCTTTCAGTGGTGTCTGCAATAAAAATTTCAGGCTGACAAGGATTTTCAACAAGCTTAGGATGGGTTTGGAAAAAAATAAGCCTAAAAACAAGCTGTGCTTTGGGACGTTGATATTACTAGTTCTGTGCATAAATTTTCATGTTTTTCATGATTTTGTTAAGCATGTATCTGTGACCTGCCTTTTGGCACACAGTAAAACCAAAGATAAATTTTAATAAGACAATTTGTAGCATAAAGACAGCAGAACTGACTAGGCTGATGATTCAAGCAACAGTTAATAACACTGTGGTCACCTTTTCTCCCTTTTCTCCTATATCACCCTTTTCTCCTCGAGGGCCAGGGAAACCCTATAGAAACAAAATGGACAAAGATAGGTCGACTTTTATTCGCATGCAGGTTATGCTTTCAAATACTCTTGGAAAAAATAAAAAAAAGATGATTTCACCACATGCTTTGTATGTATGTGTGTTATGTGTGCACACATGCATGCACACAACAGCATGCGAGACAAATAAGTCCTCATATTTGATAGTCATTTTACCACTAAATCACAGCACCCAAAATGGCAATAGTCTATACTATGTACCATATATATGTTTTTGGAAAAGACTCCTCCAAGTTAGGGATTTCAGCATAGGACTAGAGGAAAAGGCTTTGAGCAAGTTTTCTTAACATGCCAAAGAGTGATCCTGAATTTTGAAATGTGTCCCCTACAGGTTATGAAATTATTCTGTTTAACTAGGAAAAATTTACCTAACCGAACGTTAGTGACTCCTTGCTCTTCTGTGACTGAGTCACAAGTCTGAATATTTTCTTACCCCACACAGTTTTTTGGCTTATTGACTTCCAGAGGACCACTACTTGTATTACTAAAAAACATATCTGGTGGGGTATGTCAATAAGGGCTGTATTTACATAATATTTGTCCTCTTTATCATAGAGAAAGAGTGAATGCAGCATTCAGCACACTCTCTGCGTGCACACTAAATGGTAACAAAGGTGTTACACTCCATAAGCTATTTCTTGAAAGAAGCTTACCTACCATTAAGAATGTACTGGTCATACATATTACTTACATCAAGGCCAGGCTCGCCATCTTTGCCCTGCCAAAGAACCATATAAACTACATTAGCGTCCCTAAGCTGTGATACCAATGGCCTCCTTGATGCCCAACACCTGTGCTCCCTCTGTTCAGTGGTACCCCGAGTTAGCACTGTACACACAGCATTGCTGCTAGTGAAGGACATTTCTGTCAGTGTTTCACATTTCCAGGAACTGATAACTTGACTGTAAAATTTTGCCTGACTGTAAAATTTGGTTTGCATGCAGATACCAGGAGCAAGCTGAAAATACAGAAGGGCCTGTATCATTTTTTTTATTTTTTGTTCACAGAAAGGGGAAACAAATTGGAATTTTTTTAATTTAACTCACAAAAGTGACCCTCAGATAAACATCCATTGCAAGCTACTGTAGCACTCCACGGAGCCTGAAAACTGTCATCAACTCCTGATCCAATTAAATAGATCCAATTAAACCATGGGTCTGTATTCCAGCTTTAATTAATTAATCAAACAGGTTAGACTGGAGAGGGTATGGAAACATTCTAAGTCTCTTGCAAAGGCTGGTTATGCCTGGCCAGGCACATTCACATGGCTTTTCTTGTGTCAAAGTACAGAAGAGACATATATATGTACACACCAGACCCAGTCACCAGCAAAGTAAACAGAGTAAGTCAACTGAAGTTATTGAACAAAGGAAGTTCTCACTCAAATTTTTTTAACTGGACAGTATAATTTGATTTAAAGCATGCCGTCTCCACCTATGAACACTCAACAATGAAATTCTTAAATTGCTTCTGAGCAAACAGCACAGAAATGAAAACAAAACTGATCTCTGAAGTGTCCAAAAAACCAGAAGTATAATGGTGAAGTAACCTTGAAGCATGGTGTTCTGGTTTCGGCTGGGACAGAGTTAATTTTCTTCCCTGTAGCAGGTATAGTGCCGTGTTTTGGATTTAGGATGAAAATAGTGTTGATAACACACTGATGTTTTGATTGCTGCTACGCCATATTTACACCAAGTCAAGGACTTCTCAGCTTCTCATACTGCCGGGTCAGCAAGGAGGCTGAGGATGCATGAGAAGCTGGGAGGGGACACAGCTGACCCAAACTGGCCAAAGATATTCCACACTGTATGATGTATATAACTTGCGGGCAGCTGGCTGGGGGTCTGGACTGCAGCTCAGGAGCTGCCTGGGTCTACGGGTGGTGAGCCATTGTGCTGTACGTCACTTGTTTTGTGTATTCTTTATTGTTGCTGCTGTTATTTTACTATATTCCTTTTCTAACCTACTAAAGTGTCTTTATCTCAACCCATGAGTTTTACCTCCCCCCCAACTCTGCCCTGCAGTGAGTGAGTGGCTGTGAGATTGTTTTAGCTGCCTGTCAGTTTAAACCCCAACACAGGGAAATCCAAGCAGTTTACTGACATTGAGAAAATCACAGCTTTCCACAGTTCATCCTGCACTCCTGCCACTCTCACTTGGTCCCCAGATAGCAGATGGCCACAGGCTGCAGGAACAGGAGCACTTGCATTCTGGATTTCTTCCCCCTTGCTGGTTCATGTCAGGTCTCTGTCGTGACTTGTGAATGACCATGTGTGCACTGGGAATTGAAGTCTGCGATGCAGACCTGTGACCTTACACTGCCAGGGGCTATGATCTACCTTTGCCTTTTCAAACTAGCTATATCACTAGGTGAAACACAGTCATAAACCACACAAAGTATAATCAAGGAGTGATGAAAAGCAAAATATGTACAAAGAATGTGCAACTTACAGGCAAGCCGTATGGTCCTCTGGGTCCAGGGTCACCTCCAGATCCCTTTTCACCCTAAAAAAAATACAGAACAAGCAAACAAGAACATTGTCTATCTTAAATAGAAAGTTTATGCATTGTTAAATCTTTTTAGTGAACTATATCCAAGCTTCTTGATTTTTATTAAATGATTAAGGGGGCAAAGAGGTAGTATACAGTACTTTATAGGCAAAATTACTTTTTGGGCATATAATATTACAGTTGTTTTAAAATACATTAGTAACTGAAAATAGTTTTCAAACTGTACTTGCACTCATTTCAATGTTAAGGTTATAGCAGCTGCAACAGCTGAGGATTTACAGCATTAAGCTGAGATGCGACACAGTGACAAGAAAAAATAATGTGTCAATCAGAGCTTGTATGTAAGCAGGCAATGCTATTTAATAGTGACATTGTGAAGATTATCCCATGCACTGTCAATACCCTGTTTTATTACATCAAATCTTGCACTAATGTGCAAGACAAGTACAGAGATTACTCCAGAAGTTTGATTTCATTCTGTAGTAAAATTCATGCCAAATTTACCAGCTTCCAGAGGGCTGCTACCAAAATAATTGTGCATGCTTAATATAGAGCAAACATTTCCAAATGAAATTCAATTTCAAGGTGAAAAATTTAGGGCTGACAGTAGTAATAGTCTTTGTTCTCCAACTGTTCTTCATCAAAACTGATAAGGAGTTAAACTTCCAGAGTCAGTGCTGGCAAGTACGTGTGGGCAGCAGTGCTGTTTCAGACTGTGATGTTCTTTCTTCTGAATAAATCCAGCAGAAGAACTCTCTCTCTCTTGAGAGAACTAAACTGCTCAAAGTATGATGAGATTTTAAAAAANTCCAGCAGAAGAACTCTCTCTCTCTTGAGAGAACTAAACTGCTCAAAGTATGATGAGATTTAAAAAAAAAAAAAAAAAAGGCCTGACCACCTCTAGTTTTCAAAGCTCCTATTCTGGATTTGTCATGTGGGGTTATTTGGACACCTTCTTCCCCTCCTTTCCTTACCATAACCTAATCCAGGGCTTTGTGCAAGGCTCCTGGCATACAAAAGTGATGTGTTTCATACTAGCAACTGCTGTACTTAATCTCTTAAAACAATTCTGTGTACCAGATCCCCATAAAATCTGGGTTATTTACTACTTTATTACTTATTATTAATTCATTACTCTATTAAAAGCACGACAGAGATGTAGAAGTGTGTCTAATTAATAGTGATGGTCATTGGCACAGCCAAGTTCTTTAGCAGAGCTCTGAAAATGGGCTGCTAAGTCTCAATTTTATCCACTGGATAATACAAAAAAGCAGGCATCCGAATAAACTGAGTCTGAACCTGTTGTTGAACAATCACAGCAGTAAGGAGTTTGTCAGATTAACTGACATTTAGTCTGGTTTAGATACTCCATATTTTTACACAGGTGGACACTGTACTCATTTTAGGGGTGATTAGGTCTGTGGTGTGTGATTGTTCTGGATTCGGCTAATCTCTAGCTATTTCTGAGCAGCACTTGGGCTGGATGCCCTTGCAGAGCAATAGGAGGTGCCAGAAAGTAACAGCTGATTTGCAAAACAGTAAATCCCTGGCAGCTTTGAGACTTTCTGCTGAGAAGAAACTCATGTGCTGACCCACGTTTCTAACAGCTACAAACCAGTTTGATCAATACCTGAAATACGTCAAGACAAGATAAGTATCTTTTTTTTTTTAAATCTTCAACAGCAAAGACGACCATACAAAGTCCTCTTGAGATAGGCCTGCAATGTTGCTAGACATATGGTAGACATAAAGACACCGAATGTATCAGTCTAGGAAATAATCTCATCTGTTATGTAAGAATATATTTCGAGAAATGTATCTTGCTATTTTTTGCCTCCAATACAAAGCACATGCTGAAACGTGTTTGGAATATCAGATGAAGTCCTGAATGCTTATGGATTATGTAAGATTGATGGACTGTTGTGGGCATACTGCCCTCAGCCATCACAATAAAGCATTTCCTTCAGGGAAACAGACAATTGTGAACTTCAAGAAGGTTTTAAGTATCTCTTCGGAAAACAGTTAATCAGTGCCCACAAAACAGAAACCACAGCCTTTGGTTTTTTGCCTCCTATTTCACTTCAGTCTCCTGAATCATGGGTGAATATGAACTACCATTTGCATTAACAAAGCTACCTCACTGGTGTCTCCATTAAGATCAATACGGAGATTTCATAACATTGTCACCCATGGTGACAAACATTTTAACCAAATTAAAGAGGATGCACTTTCCCTCCCAGTATAAAACCTGTGTAGTGATGACAACATGGCAGAGGCTACACATCTGAGAGCCAAAACCAAGCTCCAACCCAGGTTTCTGCCATCAAGGCAAGGGTTTTAGGAAATGAGCATTTCATTAATTTTGTCTTTCAGCTTCTTCGAGATGGTTAAGAAGTTGTATACACATTATACCTGTCATTACCCTTCAGTTTTACACGTCTCCTTTCACTAATAGCAGTTTAAAATGTGCATCTGTTTACCAATGTTTTTTATTTTCTCTTAAGACAACATATGTGTACCTACAATATAGGTACACAGCCAGATTCAGAGGCCTAATATCACCAAATCCCCCATTTCATGAAGATGGTCTCAGTAAAAGCTCTCTAAGCACCTAGCAAAATGGTATTTTCAATAGCTGAAGAATTGATTAAGGACTGTAAGAAAGCAGTCTAATAAATGATATTAATTCACACTGTTACCATTTCTGTTTCTACCAGAAGAAATGCACAGAACCACAGTACTGGAATGTTCACAACTATCATACTTCAGGAAATATTAAGTCCTGTGTTAGCTTCTAATAATCAATGAACAGTTTGAAGAGAAAATTACATGGTTAAGCTCACACAGTGAATTAATAGATCATTTGTTCTAAAACACAAGGTTTCCTATTTTCTAGCGACATACCTAGTCTAGTTTCTCACCATCTAAGTAAGTTTTGTATAAAGACTGTCTGATGCTTTCTATTTTAGTTAAATAGCTAAACTGGAAACAAACCAGCCAGCCCCAATTTGCAGAACAGTCTGGTCTACCTAAGAAGAGTAATTCACCATTGCCTCAAATACAACAATGCAACAATGAATCCGTAATTCCGTAGAAGAAATCACTGGGCTTCAGTTTGACTACACTTGCTTTCCTTAACTTTTAAGGAGATATAAATATATAGCGACCAGTACTTTACATGCATTCTTTTAAAGGTAGATTGTCTTTCCAAATTCTAAACAACGTGGATTTAAGTACATGGTTATGTTTCATGGTAGGAATCCATAGTGTCCTTGTACGTTAATATCGGCCCAAAGTCTTCCTTATCAGTACGGACAAAAGACTGTGCAGTGGCACTGGGCACCATTTTTAATTAAAAGGCAAAGGGTAAAATATGCAGGCAAAAATGTTTTCCTTCAGCTTTTACATAAACAAGTTCAGCAGTTGCAAAGGCAAGCTGTAAAACTATTATGATGCCAGGCACACGCTAGATAACTGCTACAAGCAACTCCTCCTCCCAAACAGTATTAAATGATTAAACAAACAATTACAGCAATAGTCTTGCTAGTTGATTGCTTGGGAAAAAAGTCTTCCATCTTTCTTCTGAACTTCCTTCTATTCATTTAGTTACACAAAAAAAGGTGGGTTTGCAGGAATTTCTTGCACACCTTTCTGTAATCTTGCCAATCTGTCCCTCCGTGCTCATGCAATTATTGAACCGCTTCACATCACAGTGGTTCCTAACCTGTTTGTAACTACTACTTGTTACATGGCAGGGCTGACTCTAGATCCAGCTGTATAACTTATTATGACATTAGGTACTTTCATAAAAACAAAATAAATATAGTTACCTTCCATACATTAGAAGAGTAATTTACATTATAGTGCATTGTTTTTGAAAAATATTTCAACTGGTAGTACAGACACATGTCTTGCAAGATAAAAGCTCGTAATACAAGAATAAAAAGTAGGTTCTAAATTATTTCCTGAAGTTCAGATTATATTCAACAAATTTTTTTCTATAAACTCTGAAAAGAAGTTATGTCCTAGTTGAAAAAAAGACTTAAATCTGTAATCCTCTAGGAGAAAAAAGAAAAATATTCAAATGCTTCAGGCAGTTAAGTAGCCTGAGAGGTAACCACAGCCTACTGTTCCTGTTTTGGACTACACTGCATGTCTTGTACTTATTTCTCAACACACAACTCTAAAAATTAATCATCAAGTCACGCATACCTTTCTCAGATGTACTGCTGTTAAAGCTAACTGGACCTGTGCCATATGGCTGCGTCCTTAATACAGCAAGTCTGAAGTCGTTTTTGCACAGATGTTTTGTTAAAGAGAAATTCAAAGAGACAAAATTCAGGCCTGGCAACTCTTTGGGGGTTTTAGTTTAGTATAAGGTATCATCTTTTCTTCTTTTGTACAAGTTGATGGTTGTAATGTTAAAGATGACAGGCTCATAGACAACAATTATGGTCTCTATCCTGTTTCCATCGGAGAAAATTTACTACAAATATTTCTAATTAAATAGTAGGGCTTCTATCTTCTAAGCTTAAAAGAAAAGGAACAAAAGTTTAAATTTTATAGAGCTTAGAAAATTTTTTTCAAGATAAAAACATTTAAGTGCAAAGAGGTGAGAAACACTCCATTTTTTTGCCACTGCATATGTATATAGTCAAATCACACTATCTTCTTCTGTCCTAGTTCTCTGAATCCATTTACAGAAAATAATGAAATCAACCAAAATTATATTTTGTGTAGCATGGTGAACTTGAAAGTCCTGTAAGTTTCTTACTGATTTGTCATTACAAAATACCAACTCCTCTGAAGTCAATGAGTGACAAAATCAGCCTTTAAACAGATGAAAGTGCATGCAACTAGAATACATGTACAGTTCTGGGTTGATGCTTAAACAGATGAGGTACCATTATGTTCAGTGATGCCTAGGCACACTATAGGTAGCCGTATGACATTTTGCCATTGTGGTGGTTGCTTTGTAGAGGGGAACACGGAAATTATACTTACTCTGTCTCCTTTAGGACCTGCAGGGCCATGGGGACCAACTGGGCCATCTACACCCTGTGAAAGGAAACAATGGGGTAAGAGAGAGGTCTTGTTCTTACAAGTCTTTAGTTTTAATAGCTGTCTTCTAGCCAAGAACTAACATGGAATCAGTTTTCACAGGCTGGAAATTCAGACTTAATTGTGATGGGACCTGGTCGAACAAATCCACTTGGCTTTCAAAACTTCACCTATAAGCTCTCTTGTTATCAGATAACCCATCTTTATTCTAGTTGGATTTTTCTTTATTCATGGAAGTGAGCAGATTTACAAAAATTTAAAATTTATTGAAAGCAATTTTCCCAGGAAAAAATGTAAGGGTCAAAAAGCATATATATATTTTTAACCACACTTTTTGTTTTTTAAATTGAAATGTCTGTCTCTAAGGTGGATCTACATGTTGCAGTGATTAAGGGAAATCTTAAAGAAGTCTTCAAATACATAATTCCACTCCACTTTCAGATTATCCATTTCTTTATCATTATAAAAAGAAAAAAAAATCAATGTTGATGTTTAATATAGAATATGAATATGAAAGCATGCAGAACTCCAGCACGCTTGCATCCATTGCACTGATTCCATATTAGCACTGCACAAGTGCGTTTTCCTTTGTAAACTAAATTCCTATCCATACGCGGGAAAATAAAGACCCCAGCCAAGGCAGTTGTTCAACCAAAAATCAAATCCAAAACTGCCTTTTTAAGATTCAGGGAACCTTCTACAGTGAACTACATTCTCATTCCCACACACATGGCCCTAAGAGTCTGCTTGAAGCCCCTTCTTAGCATGGGAAATGCCTGCGGCATTTGGCCTTCCTTCCTACTTGCGGTGTGTGAGAGCAGCCGGCACACAGACTTGGTAACGAAGAGCAGCACAGAAAGATGAGGGACTCACCCGGGGTCCTGGCTTTCCGTCTAAGCCAGATGCTCCCTGTGTGGTTAGGTGGAAGCATGGATGATGGGTACAACACGAATGACAAGAACGTGAGATTAGTAAGTGGTGCTGGTGAATAAACACAATTCAAACATACAATACACGTTGTGACAGGGTTCTGGAATGGGTATCACATTACTACATCATGTTAGTTAAAAATTCACATATAAGATCAAGAGCCTGACTCTGTTCCACATTAGTGAAACGTCACTGACCTACCCCTGCCCTCACGTCACACTATATTAGACCAGAATAACATGAAGCTATAGGAGCACTACAAACACCAGATGTTAGGGTGTTTTCAAGCCTTAACATGTAAATATTTACTTTGTAATGTGCTTGCATGGTTTCTGATTTGTGATTAATGACAATACTGAATATTATACTACACAAAGAAAGAAAAATGTATGCTAACCGTGATAGGAAGTATTTAAGTGCAAGAACACTGCATTACGCAGCCAACAAAATCTGGATCCTGACTTCAATGGCCTCATTCATATCCAAGAGCCCGGGAGACAATCACATTTCCTGTTTTCCCAATACAGTCCCAGTTCGGAGCACTGTCAAGGGCTGGGAGTGGGTAGCACCAGGCACTTGGGGCTATTTGCTTCAGCATCCTTGGGGACGGGATGACCTCTGGTGGCTCTTACGCGAATAACAGAGCAGCTGGGAAAGATCTGTTCGGCTATCGGGAATGCCGGGGCTGGGGGACCAAAACTATTTGGGACACAAGGAATAATCTGGACCAAAAAAGAAAAAAAAAAATCACCCTCCCTGCCCTCCCCCCCCAGACCTCATTAACATTTTTTAGAAAGCCAAACACTTGGACCTTGCTCCTTAAAATGACATTTAGAAAAAGTAAGCAGGAGCAAAACAGGATCTATATAAATTTGCAAAACTAATGGCGTATTTTGCTCTGGGTAAGAACAAACATTTCTGGCAGAAACAAAGCTTTCTTCTTCCTTTTAGCCATTTCAGGGGGCTTGGTCAGACCTCCAAAGCTCGCTCTCTACATAGCTGTAGCATTAACTTGAAAATGATCTTTTTTTTTTCTTTCTCCAAATAAATTAAAATTCTCAGGGAAGTGGACTTTGTCCAGAGGCCCTGCACATAATTCTTGAAAATACTGATCAGAGGGGTTTGGGTTCCTTTGGGTTAACCTAGTCTTTTTCCTCCATTTCCCACACTATTAACAGTGTAATCACATGGAGTAATCCTCACATTAAAAAAACCAAACCAAACAAACAACCACAAAAAACCCACCCCAAACCTCTTTTTGTCAGGAAAAACAACACCCTGAATTTTGAGAGTACTTTCAAACACAAAAACTAAGCACACAAAGTGTTTTATCTTTTCTCAGCCTAAATTTTAACCACCATACAGTTTTCACATGAAAAGTTATTTTTATGGGTTTTTTTCAATTCTTTCTAAGGCCAAATTAGTGCCAAACATTCAGAAGAACAAGGCAAAAGTAAGGATCCACCATCCCTAACAAATGAGAAACAACCCAAAATTCTCTAAACCAAATTTTAGGCTTCCTCAGACCTCTCCAATTTGACCACAGAAATGAAATAGAGGAAGAATAACTGAAGAGATGGGGTGGAAGAGGGGAGATCCTTTTTTTAACAAGAACACCATACAACACTTAAATAACAATATGATTCATGTAATGAGGGGATGGCATCCTTGTGACACTGAACACTTTGACACATAACAAAAAAACCTGACAGCACTGGGAGTTACAGGACGTTGATTTGGAAGATAGCACAGATTTGGGGTAAAAGAAAATAAGCCTGATGCTCTGCTCTAACATGGTATATTCTGTGTGCACTGTTGAGTAAAACAGAGTTGTTCATTAGGAGTAGAAAGAGAAGTCTGTGATTTGCACTAAGATTGAATAGTTGTTGGTTTTTACTTACTGGAAGACCAAGGGGCCCTCTGTCACCCTTTTGACCTGCTTCACCCTTCAATCCTTTAAGACCATTTAACCCTGGTTCACCCTAAACGTAAAAGTATAAATGCCAAATTTTTGGTGCTATAATGGGTGTTTAAGCTGGAATAGAAGAAACCAGTCTCAGAAATGGCTGCAAATTCCAGTTTGAAACAAAGTCACAAATTCAACCTTCTCAGTTTACTGACACTTTTACATGCTGATATAGTACTGGGCAAAAGGACTTGGGAAGTGTCTGCTGAAGGTTTAAAATCCATGTGAAAAAAAAACTATAGGAAACTTATGAATAACAGATTCTTTTGAATCTTCTCATAATAATTATCATTGTAGTTAGATGGTTTAAATTAAATGTTGGATTTCAGGGGGGTTTAGAATTTCCTTAAACCACCCTATGCAGATAGTTCAAATGGAATGAAAACTTTCAAAAAAAAAAAGCCTCAAAAAGAGATCCTGCAGGTTTCTTCAGTGGGATATCCTGGAATGTACATTTTGTAAGGAGCAGTACTTTTTCTCTTATGGCAAACTGGAATTTGCAGCAAAATATTACATAAAGATATTTTAAACCTTTAAGCATACATAATTAACCCTTGACAAATTAAAAGCAGCAGTGTAAGTTATATAATGCCCAGCTACTTGGGCATTTCTGTGTTCATACAAACAATTTTAAACAATGTAAGAAATGTCACTTGTCTTGTGATTGTTAAATTATGCATAGACCATTACATTACTAAGAGGATGATAGTGGGCTTGAAGTTGCCAAGAAATCATTCTTGCATCATGAAAAAATACCTCAGCTTGATGGCTGCCCAGTTAAAAAGAGTGCTGACCACCCCTGCCTCTTTTGGGAAACAGAAATACATGGGTATTTCATTCAGGCTGCTCCCCATGGTCTTGTTCCTAGGTTTCTCTTTGATGTATTCTGTTACCTTATATCATATTCGTATTTAAAATAAAAAATAAATCCAAAACACCAACCCTGAATAAAATCTAGTCTGCTCATTTAAGTAACTCCAGACATCACCCTCCTGCTTTGCACCCTGCCTACATACCTATTTCTTCATTCTTCTGTTTCACTAGATGTGACTTTCAGATCAGTAGCACTGAAAACGCTGAAGTTTTGGAAACAGACCTGAGAAAGCTCTGAGAAGCCTGAGTCTCAGGCCAAAAGCCTGAGGTAAGGCAGGGCTGGTGCTAAGATGGAACAGACTTCACTTCAAAAAATGATTTATGACTCAGGCTTCATGTGCCAAAGTAACACAGTCTCTTAAGAGGCAAACCTCCCATTTTCTGTCTTGTACCTTAAAAACAAAACCTCAAAAGTCAATCAAAACTCCTCTTACTTATTTTTTTGAGAAAGGTGCATACAATTAGGGAGCCACAGTAATTGAAATGATCATGCCTGACATCACCACTAGCTCCAGTGAACACTATCACAGAATCACAGAATTGTAGGGGTTGGAAGGAACCTCGAGAGATCATCAGGTCCAACCCCCCTGCCAAAGCAGCTCCCTAGCTCATATTGCACAGATAGGCGTCCAGACAGGGCTGGAATATTTCCAGAGAAGGAGACTCCACCTCCTCCCTGGGCAGCCTGTCCCAGGGCTCTGTCACCCTCACTGTGTAAAAGTTCTTCCGCATGTTGGTGCGGAACTTCCTGTGCTCCAATTGGCAGCCATTGCCCCTTGTTCTGTCCCCACAGACCACTGAACAGGGGCTGGCCAATTCCTCCTGCATCCCGTAGTGTCACACTGAATTTTAGTTTACTGGTGATTACTGAAGTAAAGCACAAATTAAAATATTTAAACTCTGCCAAAGTCTCCATTCCTGCTCCTGAGCTGTTTTTCTGGGCTGAAGATACAGCATATCTTCACGTACTACACTGTAGAAATGGTTCAAATAGTATTGCAGACCTGCCTGATCAGGGATTCAAGGTTGGAAAACATGAAAGCACGCACACGAACTTGTGGCGAGGAACTTGTGTGAGGGAACTGGCCAGTAAAGTACATGGCACCTAAGACAGTGAAAGGCAATTATTACTGGAAGAAGTAGGAAATGTAAGAGAGCATAAATGAAGGATTTCCCTGACTCCAGTTCCTTAGTGTATAACACACTGCTTACATTCAAAAGTAATTCCAATTGCAAGTAGAATGATCACTTGCCCATAAGCAGTAAACTAAATAATTTAGTGTCACATCACAAATATTAATACAAACACTGGATTCCACCAATGCTCAAGAGAAATTGTAATCGGGAACGATCACAGAAAATTAAAAAAGATTTAAAGCTACCTGTTAATATTACAATCTGCTTTAAGGTTTAAGAATATCAGATACATTTATTAAACGAGACATGAAACAAAACATAGCTGCATGCATTAAAGAACAAAGCATGACACTTTGCAGACATCAAGAACATGACTATTAAGACAGTTATTAATTTACCTTTGGGCCAGGCAGTCCATGAGGTCCCTGAAAATAAAGAGACCGTTTTTCATCACAAAAATACGCCACAACATTTGTACACAACAAGACCCCTTTGCTTTAAAGGGGTGCAAGTTGTACTTGCATTTTTGTCATAGAATCACAGAATGCATCAGGTTGGAAGGGACCTTTCAATGTCATCTAGTCCAACCCTCCTGCAGTAAGCAGGGACACATTTAACTAAAACAGGTTGCTCAGAGTTTCATCAAGCCTGACCTTGAATGTCTCCAGCAGGGCTTCCACCACCTCTCTGGGCAACACTTTCCAGTGTCTCACCACCTTCATAGTGAAGAACTTCTTCCTAATCTAAACCTACCCTGCTCTAATTTAAAACCATTGCCCCTTGCTCTTACAGTCCCTCCCCAGCTTTCCTTTAGGTCCCCTTCAGGTCCTCACAAATGAAATGCAGCTACCAATAAAGTAACTGTAAACACCCAATTCAGAGAATGAACCAGCCCACTAGCATGTTAACACTAACATAGGCAGGAGCAACCTGTTTCTCTACACCCCATGAATTTTAAGATATGCAGCAAAGGTCCTAAATTAGGTCCCTCTTTAATAGTCACATACTCTCATAGCACTTCTATTAAGCAGGCATTAAAATGACAAAAGGGATTAGGACTTTCTAGCCCTGCTCTTCTCAAGCTTACCATAGGGCCTGGAGGACCATGTGGCCCTGGTGGTCCAGGTGGTCCTATCACCTACAGATAAAAAACAATGGCTTTAAATTATGCAGAGTAGGGAACTCCCTTACAAATACCAAAAGTCAGGCTGACTCATCTTGTGTTGGCAAGCACTTACAAATATAGCAATGCAACGATGTCCATTGACAGCATATCTAGAAAGGGTTTTGGGAGTGGGAATTATTTTGATTCAAAAGACAGGGTACCTGAACTAGAGATTTTCCTGTGCCATATGACAGTGTGCCTGTCTCCTGGTTCTTGCTCCTAGGTTCTAAAATACACTTTAAGACACTATAGGGGGGAAAAAAGACCTCTCTGAAACAAACAGTATTGAACAGGGATGCTTGAACTTTAAAATGTTATGGTATGTGCTCCTTAGTTTTCTCTGTACTACATAACCTACAGAAACAGAAGAAGATGATGTGTGATTTTAATTTCTCTTCAATACTGATGAATAGAAAATATGTTAAATTTAAGATAGGGTTTGGCATATTTTCAAAATTGTCCTTTGTTTCTCCTTTTATTCCATTTAGCCCACTGGTACAAAGAATTCCCTAAAGTCATTAAAATAGGTAATCATGCTGTTCAGCAGTTAATGCATGCATAATCTGTGCTGGATTTCTGTGTTCCTAACAAATCAATGGAAGAGAATTTCATTATGATATTTACAGCTTAATATCACCTCTCCTCTTCGGTATATTCCTAAAGGGCTATTATTGTAACCTGCAAGGTGCAGGGATGCTAAATCAGGTCTCCAGACTTACGCTACAGTAGCTGTCGGTGATGGCAATAGTGGCTACAAAATGAGCTTGGAAATGTGAGGCAAAGATTCCAAAATCTGTGAAATCTCCAAAAATGTGAAAGCCCCATTATAAGCAAGACCAAGCACAACAAGATGAATAAGTTAGTGTATTAATTTGTAACAAATACACTTTCATTTCAGAGAAAGAGACACAGAGATACAGGGTGCCTAGTGCTTCCTGAGATGGCAGAAGACAATCTCCTTGACTCACAGCAGTTATGGCTCCAAATACCCAGGGCATGTCACCACTGACAAAGGCAGTGGTAATTAACTTCTGCTCTGAGACTTCCTAACTTACTGTGCTTTGCTAATGTTCATCACCCATATCAGAAAGGTATTGTGTAGGGAGGTTTTTGTCTGAGATTATTTTTTTGGGGGTTGGGGGTGGTTTGTCTTTTTTTTTAAATGCTTTTAAAAATCAGGAGACTGTCTAGTCCCAAAAAGCTAGTCTCTGTCCCAGGTCATGTGTTACTATTCCTGGCATTGCTGAAATCAGTCTAGTCTGGTTCTCTCTAGACTTTCTGAGATCCCTAGAGTACAAGGTATGGAGAGCGATTTGGGGTTGGGGATTTTTTTTCATCAGTTTTACCTCTATATTTTTTTCTTGCAAAGCATTTATCTTTTGATTCATTACAGAGCCAGAAGGCTTTCACTGCAGTGAGCAGGGCTGTTGTTCATGGTGAGAGAATCGGAAATAATAGGATTATACCTTTAGAATTTCTTAAGCTGTATTTAGCACTATGACTAAAAGTCCATTAATACTCAAAAGGGCATATAATTATTTAAAGTAGAAAAATATTTTGAAAGTTCAAGTGTAGGAATCATCAAGGATGTCAGGAAAGATCTGTCATGAATATAAAGTATTGTTCAGATTTAAAAGCCAGGGAACCACTGCTGGACTACTATGATCACTGCAACACCGCATTGGGACTTACTGAAGGACCTTGGGCACCAGGTAGACCAACATCTCCTTTTTCACCTTTCATACCATTGGATCCCTACAAAATCATTACAAAACAGTATTTATAAATGGCTTTAATCTCATTAGCAATCAATCTAGAACTAATAATATTTATTTGCAAATAATTATATATTAAAAAATAATAATGCAGCACATATATAATGGATTTTCTTTTTTTTTCTTTAGTTTTGGTGTGGCTTTATGAATAATTTAACAAATGTAAAGGTAGGCTTTTATACTGTCAGCTGTCATCTGTGGCATGATGTTTATGACAAATCCTTAAGTTGGCACTCCATGATAGAATGTCCTATGGATACATTTTTGGAATTTTTTCTATTTTTATTGTGAAATTTCATTTGTACATGCATACATGTCTACAGGAATAGAAAGAATGCATCCCATAATTAATAATGCATTTTCTTTCCCTCCTCAATCTAAGTCATCTGAAATTCCTGACAGGTGTTCAAACCATAGCTCCTTTCTTCTAAATGCTACACTTGACCAAGTTGTGCTATACATTACAGGAGAGGTACAAATCTGATCAGTATGCCAACTAATCTATCTATTCCCAAAGAAATACTGTGTTTGACCCTAAGAGGAATGAAAGGTTCTGACGGACTTACACCTCCTCTTAGATTAGCTGCAGAACAATCTCAGCATTTTCCTCTCCAGTGCTTTCTGTCCCATTTGAAATTTATCAGCATTGTTGAAAATTTCTGATAGTGGAAGAGACAAAACCACACAAGTATCTCAGCTAAAATTAATTAATTTTCATACTCACTGGTAGGCCAGGCAGTCCAATTCCACCCTTCTCTCCAGGCATTCCAGGATCACCTGAATCTCCCTTTGAGCCTTTAGGACCCTAAAATACGTACTCATTCAGCAAGTTATGTGTAAAAAAACCCAGACACCCCAACAGAATTCTAGCTTTGATCCTAATAAGAAGCATAACTCATTCTGTGGATTGACCTTTGTTGTTGGTATGCAGAAATGCAGTCATTAATGGACCACAGAATATGCAGCAACACTATGATGATCTTTATTAATCACTACCATTATATTGTTACTTAGACTAGGAAAACTAACCTTCAACTTGGGATCACGGAACCAATCTCCTGAAATAAGCTGCGGCTGCTCACATGATTTGCACTACACAATTTACACATAATGTACCTGCTCCCCATCAACTCCTGGAGTTCCTGGAGATCCTGGTTCACCCTGCAAAAGATAAGATGGAATTGGATTATCCCAGTTATCCCTGAAATTAGAGGACAGTGGCAGTGCTAAACAACCTAAACTGATTAGTAACATCTGAGACTAGTAAATCACCATAATTAGCAACAACAAAACCAGAGAATATTCTGTAAAAAAGAACAGCACATACACAGTGCCTTTATGCAACGTGTTGAATAAATGGCCCTGCTGATCAGGCCAGTACGTGAACTTTGTGTTGTTTAAAGGCTAGGCAAGTGCATAAGAAAGTAAAAAAGAATAAAACCTAGAAACCTTGTGAAAAGATCCCAATCAAATGGAAACTTTGTCAGCTACTGTAAAAAATATGGAAACATGGCTGTTGATAAACAGAGTAGACAGAGACTTCATGTTTTACTTTCCTGGCTAATATAAATCACCCAGTGAAGGAATTTGGGTGGGTAGATTCACAACATTGCCTTGTGATGGGTTCCTGAATAAAATTCTCCAAGGGAGCAAATTACACTGATAGGTAGAGACTAGGATATTGTAAACAATCTCCTGTAGGGTTGAATTCTACTTAACATTATTAATGTTGAGTGGGAATGCTCACCCCTATGAAAGAACACAACCTCTTCATTTCTGCAACTTCCCTGTGTTTTACAACATATTCCAGGCTGCAGAAATGCTGGGTAGATCCTAATGCAGAAAGCCATTACTGCACACTTAACTGCCTATTCCATTATCAGTTTTCACATAGAAGAACAAATATGGTTTCTCACAATTTCTCAAAATAATTAACATGTATAATGGGATGCATTTCCTTATGATACCTTGGATGAAGCCTAAAATTGAAGTATTTAGTACTGCTGTTGAAGAAACAGGTATTTACTCTTGGCCACAGCTTAGAGACACTGATAGAAGATACAGTATGTCCAGTATTTAAGAAACAATTAATTTAAAAACCAAATTAATTTAAAAACCAATGAAGGTGGACCCACTAACTGCAACTTTTTTTTTTTTTAAGTACAGGCAAATGTATTATTTAAATTTTATGGAACAGAGCAGCATATGGTATTCATTGTCTCTGTGTGGGCTGCTCACTAACAGCTCTGGTAACGCGCACAGCACCAGCCAGGTGGGATTAGTAGGTTTGGGTTTGCAGCCAGGCTCCTCCCCACATGTGCACATTTTAACTTGTGCTGAGATTAGAAAACACCGTGTTTATTTGGGTGGGCACCATTGTAATATAAAGTTGCATTCACATGCACTCTATGTGGTCAGTGGTGCCTTGCACACAGTTCTGCCTAACTCATCCCCAGCCAGCCAGAATCGATGCCACTGTCTACTTGTGCAAAAATTCTAGCAAACAGCTCCAGTGCAGATCCATGGAGGAGATGCTTCTGCCCTGCTTCAGTACTCATTAATTTTACAGGTTCTCAACTGGTGACTAAACAAAGCATCTATTTTGGAAAGCTTCATTTCAAAAGTCTAGGGCACAAGGTTTGAAACGTGCCATATTTGGTAAAATTACAGTTAAATAGGCTGTACAGGAGACCTCTACGTACCAATGTGCACACACCAGATAAAAAAAGAGAGAATGCTTTCACCCTTAAGATACAAGGGGTAAAATAAAGAAGATCACCTTTGGCCCTTGCAGCCCTTGGGGTCCCGGTGGTCCTGGTGGTCCCTAAGCAGAAAAACAAAAGCTCTCAGCTTTTACATAAATTCTTGCAGGATTTGCCACATAAGCACAGGCTGAATGTTAATACAGCTACCAAAACAAAACAGGTTAGATTTTTAACACAAGGGGAACCAAGACCAGTTATGGACAAGTTGTTAATCTATGATAACTGTCAATAACCAGAGGGTACCACAAAAAACAGTGTTAAAAGCTTGTATTTTATAATAAAGACCTGCTGCTCCCATCATTTGAAATGGCAAAGCTCCTCTTAATGGCAGGGAGATCAAAACTCACCTCAGCCACATTTGCCAGCCCTCATCATCCTGATCCAAACCAATCCAAAGTCAGGAGAAATCTCCAACTGATTCCAAAGAGGGTTCTGCTAAAAGATGCTAAATGCATTTGGGGACACCCAGTGCTTTGTGAAATTGCCATGGAATAAGTTGTAACTATTTCTTTCACTTCTACTTCAGGCTGTGGACACACTGTTAGCTATCAAATACTGGTCTGGATGGTGCACAGTGGGGATGCTTAAAAAACCCCTTCAAACAAACCGCATTTAAAAATACCCTCTATTAAGAGAGCATTTGCACAGATGGGAAAATAGGACCAACAACAATCTTGCAGAGAGCAGCTTGAAACAAAAAGAAGAATAAAATGATTTGTTTATACCAAGCCTGCAGCTTTAATGGAAGGCTGAACCTGCAACACTGTAAGCATCTCCTAGCTTGGTTGGAGTATGAGGACTGGAGAGTTCATTTGTCTGCACATTTTGGGGACAAGTGCTGGAAAATTTATTATTTCTGAGACCTGATAAGTTGGGATAAGAGAATTCCTCATACTTGGGCTTTCTACTTAGCTTTACTTATTTATAATTGAGACATGCCCTTTTTTCCAGAAAACAATTAATTTGCATCTGGTCTGAAAACTCCCAAATGAAGTTTCTTCACAAGACAATTGGAAAAAACCCTGAATTACTGCCTGAAAACAAGGGTGATATTAGAAAATTTTTTGGTACTTAAATCTCACTTCATGTTTTCGTGTGACTTCCATGTAGACATAAAGAGATGGGAACACACGCCAAAAATTCCAAAGCAACTGTCTGCCAAGATTTGTGCCTACAGAAATAATGGGTTATATATTTTTTCTGGTCTCTCACTTAAGTGAACTGAAGTTTTGCCATTAATTCATCAGGAGCAGAACTGGTTCCATTGTTGAATGGTTTTCAACATAGGTTCTCTGTTATGAGAATGTTGAGCAAATAAATAAATACATGTGATGATGAACCAGGTTGACATCCAAAAAAGCCATATCCTGAACTAGCAGAATTATGAACATGCTACAACACAAAGGAAAAGTTCTACAACACACAATAAGTCATGCAATAGGAATTTACCGTGACAGTCAAAGTAGCAATCCTCTGTTGGGAAAATGTATTAACAAAAGACACCATTACCAGAACTGAACAAGGATATAAATTACTCTGCTTGCTACAGTTACCATCTCCATAAAACCAATGCTGCATCTGGGAGATGCCACGCCTCTAAACAGTAAGAGTAAAAAACCACCTTATTTTTAACTCCCAGTGTTTTACTAACTGTTTTGCTTCTACGGGAACCAGAATTTTATTTAGTTGAATGCTGCAGGCTCTTGTAAAATTTAAGAGATCAAATATATGATGACTAAATAGCAAAATCATATTACAAGTCTTCCAAAAGTTTTTTTAAGCATTTTAAGAAAACATGAAAAGTTGCTGACTTAAGTTGAATAAAGGACCTGCCTTATGTTTTGCAATCTCTGCAGGTTTTGCACCAATGTTTAATTAGTAAATACAAGTTCTAGAGTGAAGATATAACACTGATTTCCATACAGAAATGCAGATGTACAAAAAAGTTGTTCTAAATACAAAGCTGTATATACTACAATTCTGCTTTAAAGGTTTTGAAATATAAAGATGTTTTCATCATGGAAAGATGCAAAATATCCTCACTTGCCACTATATTTTTTTCCAAAGAAGATTCTAAAGGCAATAAAAAAAGCTTTTTAAAAGTTATTAACATTTTCATCTGTGTTTTTAAACAGAGTAAAAATACCAAATACTGCTGCTTGCAAATGCTTTCTTATTGCCTGTGAAGAGCCTTCTAGCCTACATGGAACATTCAGACTTTCTAATGGTTTTCCTGTGTGCAAACAAAAGCTTGGAAATCTTCTGGTTTAAGCTTCAAAAGAATCTTCATTTTCTAGTGCAATAATACACACTGTTGTCACGAATCTAGAACCTGCTCAGTACAAAGTACTTGGAGAAAAAAAAAAAAGTCCTCCATCAGGGATCTTTAATATATTGATGTCCTTTGTATTTTAATGTATTAATGGAAGTACAGCAAGAGCTTTAATAATACTGAAAAAATCAGTTTACCTAGATATGAAAACCTAAAATAACCATTAAAAAATAATTTTTGCATGTTCACACCAGTGGCTTCCTTTTCAGCAGCATATCCTTTTCAGCAGATCACATCTGATCCTGACGTTCCTACAAAGGTTAGACTTGCCACTAATGCCTTTTGCCTTAGGAAATTCTGCAGAATAGGTCTGAAGAGCCATTTCAATAGAGACAAAAAATGTATCTGATCCTCCAGGTGAAAGCCACATGCACTCACTAGGGGTCTTGCTCAAACCATAATGATAATTTTGAAATTGCAATTTTCAGTGCTGACGGACTAAGACATCTTACTGTCCACTGATTAGTACTAGATTGAGTAGAAGGCACAAGGCAAAGTAACTGACGTGCTCTGAAGATTCTAGGCGGCTTAAAGTTTTATTACTATATTCTAAAAAAGCAGATAGGCAGCCCAGATCTCGAAAACTCTTGTTAGCTTCTTAAATCAGCAGGCCAAATGTTGTGCAAGTTCACAGCTCAGTGATGAGCCACTGAAAGCTCTCATTTGCTGCCATGGGGAGAGCTGCAAATCTCAGAGCTCCTAAGAATTTGGCACCAGGAGATTTAGGGATGGGTGCTTGCCATCTGAAAGGACTGAGCTGGATTTGGCAGGGGTATTTTTGACTGATATTACATAATCTTACTTACACCATCCTTGCACAACTATTCCTGCTAATATCAATTATTTTTTGCCCTAGGTGGGTCATAAGGTAATAACATTTGAAAGTTGTGTCTGGGGAGGTTTAGATTGGGTATCTGGAAAAATTTATTCAAAGGGTTGTCAGCCACTGGAACAGGCTGCTCATGGAAGTGGTTGAGTCACTGTCCCTGGAGGTATTTAAAAGACATGTAGATGTAGCACTTAGGGACATGGTTTTGATGGTGGACTTGGGAGTGTTAGGTTTATGGTCGGATTCAATGATCTTAAAGGTCTTTTCCAACCTAAATGATTCTGTGATTCCATGAAATGATTTATAATGCGATAAGGGCCTCCTAATCTGTTTCAACCACTTCAATAGAGTTTAGTCCTTTTTTAAGACTTCTTTATATGCTGCAGCTATTCTGAAGAAGTTTGCACGTAACACTGATGCCAGAGTTAAGATACAAAGACAGAACACACAGGAGAGGTAAGGCTAAAGCCTCTGCTAAATCTGTGTCTACTTGGTAAAGTGCAACATTAATTTCAGGCTACTTCAGGCATTTAATTCAGAGAGTGGTTTAAAGACTGAAAGTTATGTATTTGAATTCCCTTAATAGAAAACCAAATTAGACAGATACGGTGCAAAGCCTCACAACATGTGCACGTAGGACCTCCCCATAGACACCACTCACAATGAGAGTGTGGACTTGGCCTTAATGACATACAGGCTCCTAGATTTCAGTAAAGGTAGTGAGATTTTTTTATTTTGTAAGAGAGTCTTGAAAAAAACAAATGACTGGCCAGACCTCTATCCACTCCCACTCAGCAAAGCAAGAAAAAAAGTTCAGTGGCTTCAGTGAGAAAATAATCGCTGCACCATGAGCCAAGTTCTGTCTTCAGTTGCACATAATCAAACCATTCACTTTGGTGGAGCTATACTGCACAGAATTTGCATCTGAGTATACTGCAGTGTAAATCACTTTGACTGCAATGACATATGTCACCTTGGTACTTCGCTTTTATGCAAACACTTATTCATTCTTTTTGTAACCCCACTTTAATCCTCTACACTTTTCTGCACACCAGTCAAAATAAGTTTTCTGGAAATGAATAACCGGGAAGACTGGTGCTTGGTCTATTTAACATACTCAAGTTGCTGATTGAATCCACAGCTTGCTAATGGAACCATGTTACATGGTTTCCAAATCTCAAATATTCTGCTCTTTGCATTTTATAGGAACAGGAGAAAGAAAAAAAGAAATGTCAATATTATACTACATGAATTGAAAAGCAGACACTTCTGTTGAACGTATGTATGTGGCTTATTACATGAATTCAGCACTAAGCACCGGAGCCAGCAATGAATCAGCTTTATCCTCATTAGATGATGTCAATACTCTCCAGGGGAAATGAAACTAATTCACTCAGATAAATTGTATCAAGGAAACAGTTTGTCTAACACCAAACAGAAAACCTGGTTTCCAAATATAGAAAGAGATTCCTGATTAACAAGCTCAGCAAATCTGTACACACAAAATGTTTTCAAGGTTGACACAAAAGAGAAATACAATGCTGTCAAAATGCTTTTACCCAGACCAGACTAAGCCCCTCCAGCCTTGTTACGTTTGCATACCTGCAGAGCTTCATGGATATTGCCATTATAATTAATTATCTCAGTTGCACCTTGATCACCCTTCTGTCCAGGTGGTCCCTGTAATATATTTTCCATAAAAGTTTTGAGACATCCACCAAAGACTGTTCTAGACACTTAACTACTGACACAGGCTTTGACTCAATTGAGCAGTTTTGGAATCTTCTCGTACTTAAAATATATTACTAACCCCCTCCCCAAATTAGCAGTTAGCTAAAGATTATTTTTAAAGGAAATAAATTTTTTAAAAAGGTAAATATAAACAAGCAAGTTAGTACATGGTGACTTGTGCTGCAGTGGGAAAGCAAATATATGAAACCTTTGAGGTGAAATATTTAAGCAGCTGTACTGGCTGTGAACAGTGTCAGAACATCTGGTGTCTTACATCCTGCCCACGGACTGTGAACAGGAGACTGCTTCAAATGGAAGCAAGGGCTGTTACAGACCACTTAGCAACACACGCTCCACTGAAGTCAAGTGCCCAATTGCACTGGTTTAACTGGAGTGGCTGCATACTATGGGCCAAATCTAAGAGTATAAAACAAATAGCTGAAATGAGAAACAGACTTACCCGTGGACCTGCAGATCCTGTGTCACCTCGGTCACCTGTATCACCCTATGTAAAAATGACATTTTAAAACAGATGTTCCATTTGATATTATGTCATGTATCTTCCCTTTTAAATATGTTTATCTTAAATAAACCAGTTTAAAAGGCCTCTTGTCATAAACAGAATGTGGCTGTTAACTAATTAATTCCTTCAAATCTACGTAGTGGCAGGGTTGACAATGATGCATTTGGTTCTTTGTGAATCCTTAGAGTGAGATATTGGTTTGGAGTAAGAAATCCCAAAGAACCAATAACAGGCATATTACCAATTAAGTACTTTGTGTAACTTCCCTAATCTTATCAAAAGCTTCAAGTGAAAGCTAGAGAAATAAAATCTCTCAGTCTGAAAACACTCAACAAGTTCATCAAATGTGTGTTTCGAAGTGTAAAATCTTTTCTTTCTGCAATCATGACCCCACTGACTTTCTGAACTTCCCTGATCCGAGTCATTGCCTCCCCAACAAACACAACATTACTGTCAGCATTAGAGTTCCTTTACTCCCTTACTGTGACAGGCTTAAGGTTTTTACCATCTTGCACACAGCTTTTTCTTCCTGGCTATTAGTAACATGTTTCAAGCGATGGAGGGAATTTCAAACATGTGTGTATTCATAACCCAACATCCGGTGACTACGAGTCATTTCATTTCACAGTCAATTTCATAGAAAGATCTTATATTTTTATACTACTCAAAATGAACTTGGGTAAGACTGCAACTTTGCTCCTTTTGATATCTATAAATCTTTGCTACAAGCCAGGGAAGAATGATTAATTCACCAGTGGTGACGGACAACACAGAGAACAGAAAACTTTCATAGAGCTAATGAAGGAATGTGGAAAGCGGGCTTGTGTCAGGACATAATTGAGGTTGTGCCATCTGCCTTTCCTTTCCATGTTGCCATGGCAGCAGCTAGTGAACATGTCACTGAAATTGTGAAAAAATGAAGTTTCCCAACAACTAGATGGACTTCTGTGGGCCAGATTTTCAAGACAGGTATGCAGGTAAAATGAAAACTGTATATCCTTTATTGATAAGAAGGAAATTAAAAAGGATAACTATCTTTTTGGTGCATTTGGGAGGTGCCCGCATACTGTAGGCAAATGAGAGGCTAATTTACTCTTCTACTCTCAACTCTGATGCTCTCATCATCTCCCTCAATTTCCAATATTTCTGGTGAGAATGAATGAGGTTAAGTGGCACATACTTAAATCATGACCTTAGGCACTGTGAATGGGCGGTTCTTCAAGGATCTTACAAGTACCATAAACAGTATCCTACCAGCCTACATTGACATACCATCTTTATTCTGACAGTAGACTCAATAACTGCCTAAACAAATCTATTTTCATTTTGCTTTGACTCCATAATATAAATGAATGAGTCCAGTGAGCACAGTATTTGCACAGAGAATGAAGTAAAAGAAAAGCATTTATCTCTCTACATATATGTAAACTGACTACATCTGTAGAGAGATGGGTGGACAGATGGATGGAAGGATGGATGGATAGATAGATAGATAATAGGTTTTTAAAGTAGGTAAAACAGTAATTTAACTGTTAGAGTAATGTATCCTACAAGTCTTGCCTTTATAGGACTTCTGGCCATCGTATCTCAGCCTGAAGTATACGGAATACAACTGATTCCTAACTCACCGAAGAGTGGATCCACAAAATTATTGTGAAAGGCAATTAACCCCCCCCCCAGCTTAGTCAGGTGGTTGTTCCCTGCATGTGAAAGAACTAACCCATGTCAATAACACAGAGAGAAAGCAGTTGCACAACAAAAAATAGAGCAGAGTGAAACAGATGTTATAACAGAAAAACAACTAGAATCACAGGGTTTTAAACACACACAGGATTTGACTTTAACAGCTAAAGCCAAAAATCAGGTGTCACTTATAAAGAACACTGCAGACAGGTTCTCTTCAAGAGATAAGTGAAGATTCTGTGAAACGTCACAAATAATTTAATCTGAAAATTATTGTGTTAAATATGCCACTAATGACAGCTTCTTCACTACTAACCTTTGACCCTTTTGGGCCTCTAGATCCAGGTTCACCTGTTTTCCCCTGTTTGAAAGAAGACAGATGGAAGAAAAATGATAGAGAAAAAGGAGTGCAGAGAAAAAGAAATTAGTAATGACTAACTACAGTATGGAACAGCAGAAATACTTGTTTTACATGACCAAGATAATTAATCTCTAAAGGCACCCAGAATAATATATTCTTTAACACCAGTATGCAAAGGCCACAGATTCCATCCTTCCATAGGAGAAGTAGTATTTGCATTAGGAAAGAGTGGATAAACTAGACACTTTTAACACTGGTTTGCAGGAATGACCTATGTCGTTCCACATTTTCAGTTCCTGAAAAATGATAGCTAAGAAATAGAGAAGATAGGTAAATATCCTAAAAGAAGGAAATTAAATTAAAGTGATACCACACCTTTTCCCAATGGTTCAGGTAAATACAAACTAACTGGCCAAGAACAGAATCTGTCTTACTGTTTTCAAGATGTGTAAGGAAAGGAAAACTTGATGGTATTGACACAGTGGGAAACATTAAGTCAACGCTAAAATGTAGTTAGAATGATCTCTTTCTTACAGAGTTAGAAATCAGCATGTAAAATGGATTTTCTCTGCATTCAATAGCTACACTAGCCAAGAGTTCAAACTTCGATGCTGGAAGTTAGAGACATGGAGGTCAGGACTTCAGCTGGAATGAATTAGGACAACTCCATGACTGTCTGTGTATGTAGTGTCTTTACTTCATAGACCAAATAAGAGTTGATTCAGACTGCAGCTCCACAGATGTGAACACAAAACTCTTGTCTTCTGGACTGCAGTATTTGACAGCATTTTCATTTAAAATATCATTCACCAAGTTTTCGTTCTGTTTTTCAGCAGGAAAATTTATGCTCATAGCTGTAAAACTAACATGACATTTGCATATCAGACTGACCTTTGGTCCAGGAACTCCAGGTTCACCTCGCTCACCCTTCCCAACCGGGCCTGCCTCTCCTCGGTCACCCTGTTGCAACAGATACGCAGATGTATCACAAAATAATAGGCAGTTTTCAGCATACCACCAACTCAGCATGACCAACAAAACCAAGACATCAGAAGAAAACGTTTTCATGTTCATCTGTGACTTGTGATGGGTTGGGGAACTCTCCCCGGAATAAATGCAGTTGTCTTGAAGGCAAAAGAAGACAGCTTCAAAATGGAAATGGGGGTTGTAAGGTTTTTTCCTGCTGTCCTGAAAGGACTGGAATAAAGAGTCCCAAAGTGTGAGTGTGTTTGTAGGATTCATAATACTCTAGCTCTGCCATACAGTGGCTAAAAAACAACCCATAGGAAGAAAGAAAAAAATACAGGTTTCCTGGATCTGTATTTTCAGCGTGGTACCAAAGTTCTAATACCTGCATGCACTTTCAACCTCTTTTGTAAAAAAATATTTCTTAAAACCCATTTTCTTCAGCCATACATATTCTGCTTCTTGAAAAAATAATTTTTGGGATGCTAACATGAAGAAAGGCAATGGATAAACTTATCAATGGATTTAACACCTAATTTCACATTGTTTGAGGGCATCAGAACCAAGACACATGTATCATAGCACTGGTCTGTGAGTTCTAACTTTCCACATATTCCTCCATTAGCACAGTCTCAGTCTCTGTCACATGCTGAGGAAGCTGAATTTGACATTGGCAGTGTTGGCCAAATACCCTTACCTTTGTTCCTGGCAGCCCTGGCAACCCAGGTTCTCCTTGTGGACCAATGAAACCTGGTTCACCCTTTAAAAACACAAAATGAAAGGAATGATAGATTATTTATTTAGCAGTACGTAATTACAGTACCACAGGCAGGACAGTATTTTCCCTGTATTGCTTACAGCCTTCCAGCTGTGATGCAACAGTTACACAGACATACTTTTCATCACGGGCTACTTTCATCAGCATAAATTCCTGCAGCAAGCCATCACACCGCATGTGAAATGCAAATGAAGCAGAAGGTGTCAAACATAGTTTTTATGTGGTTAAGGACCATTAATATGCAACCTGGACTCTAATATCATATACCAAATTAATATCAAAGCAAGTCCCAAGGGAGGAGGGGAGTTCTGAGTGATTCCTAAGTTTAAAGAGGGATAGTTCGTTTCAGTCGTGTTATGAGGTAGTTTTCGTATTGCAGCATGTGAATAGATGAGCAGACAGGGTAAGGGTCTGACAGAGCAAAGACAAATGGAGAGGCCCGATGGTACCGTTACAGTGTGTTTTTGCTGCATCATCCCCAAAAAGGAGATCAAAATCCATTTCCTTTCAAGTCGGAGGCTTCCAGCACCATGATACTCTCTCCCTCCTCATTCTGACAGTAAAACACTTCAACTCTCTGCACCCAGACAAATTCTCTGGCTATGAACAGCTGGGAAAGAGCCACAGCTCTCCTCGCTCCCTCTGTTCTACCCCCTTACTGCCCATTCATTTGTACAAACTTAACTGATAAATAGCAGAAATCAAGCTGAGTTGCAGATGAAGCATCATTAAGCAGAGGAGTAAGGACATATTTTATTATCTATCTCCATGCCTGAAGGGGGGATAATGGAAGATTAATAAGCCACATGTTTTCCCTCACAAACTCTCCTGAACAAGGTTTACAAGGTTTCTTGCTACTTAATCTCCATTTTTTCACATAAATTTGAATCAAGAAGATACACATACCCACAAGCTATTGCAAATTTTAAAATCAGCTTTGTAAAGCCATTAATAAAGATTTATTTAGTAGCCTTTTAACAATATCCCTGAACTTAATGACTAAAACTTACCCACAAAATGCTTCTTCAAATAGCTAGAGGACAGATGTGTCATAACCCTGTATTGATATAATTACTGACAACATATAGAGACAGTGAGTATAAGCAGTTGCATAATATTGCTCTTCGCCTCCATAGCAATACAGGTATGCTCCATGGGGCAGGAAAATTAGGAAGTGTTCTTGTACATTCATTGTCTCTCTGAGCAGCAGTCCATAGAATCATAGAATGTATAAGGTTGGAAGGGACCTTTAAAGGTCATTAACAGTTCAAAGGAAAGAAGGTCTCTAGCAAACCTATAACCAGAGAAATCTTTCCTGTGGCTGTATCAAGGGCCACAGCAAGCTCTCAGTGATATTATGAAAACATACAACTACATAAGTTATCTCGCATAAAGTACCAGCTCACCATGGTTCAAAATGTGATACCAAAGAAATAAATGAAGACAGACATGTCACAGAGAAGCATGTTTTTTTGCTGTCATGGGAAAATAACTTTACAGTTTATATAAGTCTTTGTATTAGCACACATCAACAAAAATAACATAAGGTTGTACCTGCAGATGGAAGCACTTCAATGTCAGTATATGAAGAACAATGCAGCTTCAATCACATATTTCAGAATGAAAAGGTACTTGATTACCCAGATTGTTTTTACCTTGACTTTACTAGGGTTAATTTTTTGGCCAGCAAATTATGACTTGAGGCAGAAGAAATGCACGGGGACTACATGATCCAATCTTTTCAGTGGTAAGGCTCTGAAGTGTCATTCAGCAGTTGACACAAAGCTTTTGAGTCAAATTCTCTTGAGTCACTTTGCTCAGGACTATACCTTTGCATATCACAAAAAAATTCTGGCCAAAGTCCAAAAAAAAAAAAGAAAAAAGACACCTTTCCCCAAAATCTCTCTAGAGTTAAGAAAAAGGTGCTTTGCAATAGCTAGTGGAATTGATAATGAAAGAACCTGGTGGCTTAATTAGCATAAGTAGAATACAGATCTTATATGACACTGAGTTTTAAAATATCATCAGATGGGGAGTGGAAGAAGTGGTGTGCCAGTAGAGGCCAGGGAGGACTGACCAGCTGAGTAGCAGCTCTGCTGAGCAAGGCGTAGTGGTTATGGGAGATGCCAAATTGAATATGATCCAACAGTGTATTCTCATCACACGTGAGACAAACTGCAGTAGCTGAGCCCTAGCTACATTAAGAAAAACATGCAACTCTCCCTCTTCTAATGCTAGTGCGGCCAAGCAGATTAAAAGACTGATCTGATTTGCCATCTGAACTAAGCTTCTAAGTAGAAAGACAACACGTTTGGATGATTTGAAACTAAGCTGTATCCACTGTAATATTTCAAATCTCTTGAGAGTAACCACAGCATAAGTCATTAACTAAAATGCTCATTGGGTATATTTCTGCATCATACAAAGTAACTGGAGGTAACAGCTCTACCAGGTTTGTGTCTGGCATTTCTGTCTCAGTTACTCAGAAGAGAAACATTTACATGAGAAGCAGCATCCATTCCTCCTACCTACTATATCCTGCAATTATATTCTGCAAGTACTGCTGGAGTCTTGCTTTGAGTTATCCTTTATGACACTCAGCAAAAACAAAAGAAATGAGAACCTATCAAAATTAGCACTACCAATGATGTGTGACAAAGGAAACTGTTTCCTCTCAGTAAGGCACAATGATGTCCCTGTTAAGCAAAAGCAAGAAAGAGACCTTTCTTGTTTATTCCGTCACACAAATATGATGCCAGAGCCATAGAGGAATGCAGTTAGGAAACAAAGGACTACGGGGTCTAGATTTGGTTTTAAAAATACAATATCTATGATTAGTTGGCACAGAGCTGCAGGAAAGAGTAAAGGCTTGATTGGGACTGGATTTGGATTTGGCAACATGGTATCTCTGGGATTCACTGAAGCATCTCCTGATATTAAGTCTTACCTAAATTAATTCAGATTTTATTCCAAACTACTGTTAAATCTTAAGAGGAATGCAAGGAATCAGAGTAACCAAGATTTATAACACTTTTTTAAATGCCTCACTGCAATTTCTTACAATAAACTCAGTTTTGTCTAAGAAGAATCTTCCACAGCCTTCTTTGCTAAAGTAGGGGCAGGGAATACAGAATCTGGAAGGAGAAGTTAAACAGGTAGGTTTTGAAAGAAGAGTAAGAACCTCCCCATTTGAAAATCCCTTTGGCAGCTGTATAGAAAGCCATTAGCAAGTGATGATGCTTGGTGCATTTTAGTTTAACCCAGTTATGAAATCACCATATTGCACAGGAAATCAGGAAGATTAATTTCAGCATTCAAACTCCATCTACTGTAAAGGCTTGCATCAATTTCTATCAATCATACAACACAGGCAATTTGGTATTGAAAAAAAAACCCAACAAGCTTGTGAATTGCTTCCAGGTTACAGGAATGACTTGTTACCTTTTTAAGAATAATTTTTAATGGCTCGATATGTTAGTATTTTAAGACACTACCTCTATGCATGCTCATTTTCACCCTCAAATGTTTGTCAGTTGTAGAAACACTAGTGTGTCAGACAGCAATTGATACAAGACTATTCACAAACCTTGTTAATGTTAATTTTCAATTTTCATAATAAAATGTCTGAAACAGAAAAGGGGCCTATAATGGCATGCTCTACACCAAACATAACATGAGCTCCATCAGAATTTAGTAGTAAAAAAGCTACCTTGTAATTTACTTCAGAGGATAGTGAAATTTTTATGAGGATTATTATCTAGACATATTCATAATTGGTTTTCATGATGATCAAAGCCTTTATGGGCTGAGGCAAAGGCTAGCTTTTATACTAGAAGTTAACCCTAAAACACACTATTCACTGTCCCTGCCATCTTTTAACTTTTACAGAACCTATAATTAGCTGAAACTTGGACAGTAACAGTTGAAATCCCATTTGCAATGCTAATTGCTGTTTTAAACACCAATAAGTTTGCAAACATTTATTAACAATGTAGTTCTAATACCCTATTCAGTTAGAATGAGCCTTCATTGCACAGCGAAGACACACAACACCACAATTATTTGAAACTTCATCCTCACAGGCAGGCCTAGTCCACTTCCAGTGCCTGAAACATGCTCAATACACTGTTTTCCCACAGAAGGCTCTGCCTTCTATAATTATTCTTCTAATGAATATAACACACATTTTCCCATCCAGATCATTGTTTGCCCAAAGAAGAACACTTGTGCTGCAGAAAAGTGCCCAAACTACCAACCTTCTCTACCAATGAAACAAATTTGCTTCCCTTTCTGAAATTCCAGAAGCTCTCCTACTTTGGTAAATAAAAATACCTGAAGTCACTGATAAAAGATTTTATTGTTGCTAAAGCTGTAAAACACGTGAGTCAGTTGTTCCCTTTATGTATATAAACTGTGCAAGAACTCATAGTTATTTTTCTTTGAAGTCTCACAGACACCTTACTATTTTCATTCTACACCAAACTACTGCATTATTTTCTCAATGCTATAGAAATGAGACTAAACCAACCTGCAGACCATGCATTTGCAAGGAACAATGTCACTTTAATATTTATCTTTATCAGTGCTATCACAGAATCACAGAACAGCTTTGATTGGAAAGAAATAATCAAATCCAACCATCTATCCAGTCCTATCAGATCCAACACTAGATCATGTCACCAAGCACAACATCTACTCTTCTTTTAAACAGCTACAGGGGTGGTGACTCAACCACCTCCCTGATCAGCCTGTTCCAATATCTAACAACCCTTTCAGTACAGAATTTTTTCCTAATATCCAACCTAAACTTCCCCTGATGCAACTTCAGACCATCTCCATTGTTCTGTTACCATCTACCAGGGAGAAGACACCAACCTTCACCTCGCTACAACCACCTTTTAGGTAGTTTTGAGAGCAATGAGTTGTCCCCTCAGCCTCCTTTTCTCTAGACTAAACTATGTACTAGAACAAGACAGAGAAGTTAAAATGTCAAAATGTCACCTTTATTACATAGTTCATTGGTCCTGAAATATTTTATTCAGTGTCCTGTAGGTCTAGTGGTTCTCCAAACAGTTCTGCTTCTGGCACGGGGCAGCAAACTTGTCAGAGCCCAAAGTGTCATTTCTGACAAGCACTGACATGTAAGGATCCTCATTTTAATCACAGCAAGAGATCCAGTTATGCTTGTCCTAAATGTTACCCTGATTCACTCACAGGCATATTTAAAACAAAAACAGTATGGCTCACTTTCCTTGCCTAATGCTACTGAAAGAATCCTGAAAAGGTGGAGATATATAAGAGTTAGTAAAAAAAGCCCCCAAACCTAGATGTAAGGCAATCTGTAGAACAGCTGTGAAGTTACAATAAATTGGTTTTGTTCACTGGTGCCTGTGTTGATTTTCCAGAAATTGCATTCTGCTGCCCTCAGCCTTTGTTTCTGAGATTGGTATCTGACCAAAATATCTCAACTTTTCCACTCTGCAGAGGACGAGAGCTGAATTCCCTGGAGTCTGGAACCGAGCAGTCGACAGCAGTCGATGAAGCTGGGCATGCTTGTGCCCTGCCTGGGTCTGTGGCACTCTGTTCCAGTGAAGCAATTTCCCAGAAATTCCCCATGTCTTCGACCATACAAATGAGAGGGGACAGCACCGTACACTTTCTCACTGTGAAGGGCATTAAAGGGACTTTATATATAGCCTGATGTCCATGGGAATTTTGCTGTCAGGAGGACTACAGCATTGAGCTCCTAAGAAGGAAATGAGCAAGGTGAAAGGAAATCTGATAAAAATAAAAAAGTGTAACCCCAGTTTATAAGGTCTTTGTTAAGGCTTTTCATACCAGTTCAGGATTGGCTCCAGAAATGGCCAGTTAAAACAGGCTGTCTGTCTCACTCATCGCATTTGAAACAGTATCTTTACTCCCTAATCAGTCTCTAAACTTAGAAAAACAATTCTGGTTTAGAATTGCCAAATACATGTTTAGCCTTTATGATTCATTTAGAGTTAGAGTAGTAAAAGCTTACAACCTGGCTGCAACCCTGAAGCTTCACGAGTTTGTCTTTGTATGACATTTACTGCTTTTTAGTGAGCCTAGTTTTCTCATCGCTTTTAAGTTCTGCCTGCTTAGAAAATATGCTGCTTTGGAAGAGTGCTAACAGAACCAGTAATAATTCTGATTAATTCTGCATGTATTACTCATATCAAGGACTTCTTACTTAAAGGGTAATTATAACTCAAGACAGCACGGTACCTACTTAGGTATTAGAGGATTAGAATAATGACACTTGTTGTGACGAGCACCTTGCTTTAATTCTTTTCAATGACCGGACTGGCTCAAAATTGTTTCTTTAGAAAACAGTTAGATAACAAATCTAAGGATTTTTTGTTGCTAGTGTGAAAGAATAACAACTTTATTGAACACACTGATTTCTGACTGTCTAAATTTGTGTATTTGAGACACAGAAATACTTTCATATTTCTGATGCCAAGTTGTCTTTGCGGATGACAAAATACTTGATTTCTGAATAGAGCAGAATATTGGGGTCTCAGCTGTTTTCAAAAGTTTGGATTTGATTTTAGTTACTTTTACAAAGAAAAATTAAACTATGCTATAAAACAGATGCTGTGAAATAGATCCTTATAAGTTCAGTCTTCCAACCAGGAATAGCTTCAGAGAAAACAACATCCTGTCCTTCAGTTACTTATATTTTAGCTTTTTCCAGGAAAGAAAATGAGAGGTTCCATAATTTGGAGGATATAGTTTCTGATGGATTAATAAGAACTGCATATATCTCAAAGAACACCCCAGTAAACACTCCTGACACGCACATACCCTCTAATGGTAATGATGATTTAATTTTCTGGACTCGATTCTCAAAATTAGTTCTGGGAAATGGTATGTCTACCCTATGCAAGTGATTACTGCTATAACATATGGAAACCAGACAGCTAGGAATGAATGAACAAAGCTGGATATGTAACTACTTGCATGCAGATATATGTTTGCATATATACTTCCACTCTGGAAACTGAATACTGACAATTAATTCCACAGTTGCATAACTTTTTGTTATTTTACCTACCCATGTATAGAGCTACTTCTGAAAAGGAGCCCTCCAAATGCAGGTAATACATCCTATTTTTTTCAGAGCAGTTCCCATTTTCACCCAGAACATGCATGCTAATAGTTTACTTTTCAGTATTTGACCTACACTACACTGCACATTTTCCTCTGCTCAGGTGGATGACCTGCTGTTAAGAACACTGAATGTGAGTGATGAGAGGTTGGAAATTAGTTCACACTTGAGTATTTCAAAACATACATCAGCTAAGGCAAGTGCATGTCAGGGAGAAACCTGGGGGCTTGAAACTGAATTCCAACAATTTTCAATTGCTGCAATTAAGATGCTCAGCACATCTCTGTATCCAGGACTCGGAGATGCCTGTCACAAGGTCAGTTTGTCCCTTCCAGCTCCTGAGTTTAGGCTAGAAAGATTTCAAGCACAGTGACCTATGGGATAAAGATTAACTGAATTCTGGGCAAGAATATCTGAGTCCTGGAAAAAATGGTAAGAGAGATACATAGGCCTCGCAGGTTTCCTGGTAACATTCTCTAACAAGGAATGAACACAGGAAGGAAAATGGAAATATGCAAAAGGAAAACTGCATTAGGAAAATGTGCTTAGCCATCCTAAGAACTCCTGGACTGCAAGGGGAATTTGAAGAACTTTCCTATAGGTGGTGAATGGTCTTGACTCCAAAATGATCTTTAACTCCAAATCGAAATGCTTGGAACTACCACTGACTTCAGAATTCCTTTCATTTTGCTTCCAGATGACAAGAGCAACATCTAAACACATGAGCTTCAACAGTCACTCTCAGCAGGGAGTTTTTCAGTCGTTACATGGAATTAGGAAAGTCACAGGATAAAGTCTTTTGAGTATGAACAGAAAAAAAGAAATTTAAGTATAGAACAGATGAAAATTATAACATTTTTGTTTTTGTAAAAAGAAAAATGAAAAACATGATTCAAATTCCCATGTGCAGGTTCTTCTGAAACCTTACTCAGGCACAGTACCAGGGAAGTCAATCCATATAACTGTATAAAAAGACACAAGATGTTGTATACTGGTAAGTCTATTGAATCAGCCAGTTCCACTGGATTTGAAAACATAGAAGAATTTCCCTACATCACAAAAGCAGAAGTACTAAGCAGCCTTTCTTTTCTCACACCACATCATCCAACGGCAGTTTTCTTGAACTTACACTTGAAAGATTTTGGTTCAGTATTTGTTTTATAAATAGAGGCAGAAATGCCAGAAAAGCTAAAGAAAAGCCAGATCCAGCACAAAGTGCTGCTACTGAGCAGAGGCTTCTGTTCCGTGAAGGCTTCCAACTGTAGTGATGAAGTTGAGAACTGTACTGCCCAAATGCCAGAAAACGCAACACAATGGATTTGAGATGTCTGACGTTACAATGAATAAGGGCATGCATGATTTACATTACAGTGAGAGCTGCTTTGTACGTATCATCCCATGAAAGTTATGAGATAAAACAGATATATGAAGTTTGTGTTTCATAGAAAGTATTCTGCGTCTGCTTGGTGTCAGTTGGGGGATATCAGAGCGATGAGTTAATATTCTGTGTTTAGGTGCCTTACTCGCTTCCCAAGTGACACGGTGGGACACATTCAGAGGCTCATTAAATTTCCAGCCATTCCTAAACAGCAACAGGTGCTTGGGAAACGTTTCTCCAGCATGTCACAGACAGCTTCATCACTGTCTTGGAAATAATTGACTGCGCTTGTGTTTCCTCGATCGCACCAACTGACAATGAGGAGAGAACGAAAAAGAACAGGAAGAACTCCCAAAACATCCCATGTGCATAGTGAATGGGTCTAGAAACGTAAGTAATAAAGACACTGCTGCATACTCTGCATACAGATATGATACTTGCATGTATGTCCAATTTCACTGTTCATTCAAGGCTCCAGTATCACATTCAACCAAGCTCTAACAGGTTCCCGTGAACATTGATTAATTATTTGAAATGGCATTATAAGCAGTTGGACCTTTCTCAGTGATTAGTATTTGTTAGTCCTTGAAGTAGTTAGGCTACATGTTCAAGCCTACTGCACTGGATGTCTTGTGAAGCTTCATCAACCATGAGAAGAAAGATGAGATTGAGCTGGAAAGACGGTCCACTGCCTGGCACAGCATTTATGGTTTCAAAACCTGGTTTACCATTTGTAAAGAAAGCACAGTATGTACAGTTACCTAAAACACTTCATAATACAGCCTAACACTGTGGAGAGATTCGTTAACAAGAATGCAAATTTGTAGATCAACTAACAGATGTAAAGAAAAAGAGACTTCAATTCCTTACACGAAGAATAAATATTTAAGATCAGAAGAACTACATCCATACGTTTCCTATCAGTAGAATATCCCTGTATCTTGACCTTCTATTCTTTGTGTGGAAGTAGCAGAGACACTAAATGAAACTTTCAAAATTAGGCAACAGGGTTCTCATCTGTCTTGAAGACTCCTGTGTATATATATGCATCCACCGACATCCAACAATTCCAAAACTCTTTAAACATGATTCTCAGACAACTAGCTTGTTCATTTGAAATTACCTATTATTTGAGTTGCTGCATATCAAACGTATATGAACTTTTGATATTTAAGTTCCAGAAAATATATTGTCCCAATTCCTTTACCACGTGGCCAGTTGAACACAGATTTAACCTATATCCATTCATCTACATAAATCAATGCACTTCAGATGCACTTCCCATCTAGAGCTAAACTTTCAAACCAGCTCAGGATATGTATTTTACCAATAACTGGCCAAACCCAAGTAGAATGTGTTCATTTCTGGAACACACACAAATTTGGATAACATTATGTAATTCCAACTATACAAAACTGAAGAAAGATCAAAAAATGCAGTGAGAATCCTAAAGCTCTTTAGCTATTTTTTTGACCTCAATAGGAAATTTTGTAGAGTCCTTTCGGGCATGCAGGTGCATGCCTACGTAATGTTAAAAGAAACCAAAGAGAACAATACTGTAGAAAACAAGAATAGGACCAAAATAATACCAGCAATACAGGAATATTTAGTTTTTCTTACTAGGAATGAGATTACATGGCCACTGCTTTGTACTGAATGCCGTCGCTTTCTCCTACATGCCTTGCTAGCGCTTTGCTCGACTTGCTAGATGTCCAACACAGAAAGTTTAGGAATAGCCTGAAAAATCCTTGCTGGAAGCTACTGTGCTGGCACGCAAATGCACAAGAACTCTGTAATCCATTTAAGTGTTAGGAAAAACTTCCCTTATGGAAACTTCTTACGTGCTGTAAAATGTTCCTATATGTAATTACATTGTGCAAGGTTCATACTACATCTGTTATATCATGCAACTACTGCATATCACTATTAAGAGAGAACAACAAAGACACATCTTAGAAAGTTCTTTAAAGTCCTGACAGAACCAGACCCCAGAAGCCCTTGAAAGAAACGCAACAAGGAACAATTGGAGGGGAAGTAAAAATGGCATTGTTCCAAATATGATTCCTTTCAATTTTGTGCGATAGCATCAACAACTTGCAAGGCAATTGGATTTCCTCCATGCTCAAGTTTCTCATCCAGCTACTGTTATTTCAAAGTAGCTTTCAATCAACATCAGTTCACTGGAAATTTGTTTCTCCATAATATATCACTGAGGTTGTTCTTGGAAATTGATGAGATGATTTTACCATGGTGATGCATAAATCTTTTCTGAAACAGAGGGTGCACAAAGGGGCAAAAGTACTGCTTTGCTTGGTGATGAGCATCCACATTCCAAACTCTAGCCATTTATTCTTTTCTGCTACCAACTCTCAATGCCACCAATGTAGTCCCTGTGACATAAAAATCTAGGCTTTTTTTTCTGTACACTCCTAATTAAACAGAATTTACAAAGGCTTTGAATCAAAGAGCATTCATACACCATGTCTGATGTGACCAGATCTGCTTTGCTCTCTCCTATGCACATTCCGCTGGCATGTCACCATCTAGGGTGCATCTAGACACCTTAGTGTAGAATTTCTTCACTGAACCACAACTAGGCTCTCTCTGGCCTGAATTTTCAACGGAAGTTAGCATTCTCCTAAGGATTAATATTTGAAAAGATTATTCCATGTTATTCTGCAGGCAATTGCACTGTTTTTTCCAATGAATCCACTGAACTCTAAAAACAATTTTCATTGGGAAAAACTCCCACACTTCATGCATTTTTCACTACCCACCTTGCCTTCTAGAGGTGAATCTGAAAACTGCCCTTCTGAGCCATTCTTACTACAAACAAATGAAGCTCAACAGCAATCATTTTCCCAGAGTAGAGACTCAGATTTAGAGTTTTTTATTTATTTGCTGCATGAGCATGGAATTCTCAAAGACCAGTCACAACTCCAGCAGGTTTTGGCAAGCACCCCCAGGACACTGGCACTGACTGAGCTGCTACTTTGCTCACTGTTAAACAGAATAGGGTTTACTGTCAAAGGTTCTTACAAAAACACAGTTCCATCACACAAAGGACTCTGCTCCCACGTGATCTTCACTAGTCAATATAAGGTTTATTCTTGCAGAAAATGAGCAACCTCCCTGGGAATTATATTTCCAGGTATTATAACATACAAGCTTTAATACACATGCTGAATTTTCCCCATCATTTACTGTCATTCAAATGACATTATGCTTCAATGCTGTGGCAATTCACAAGTCCCATGAGAAAACCACTGCAAATGTTATATTCCATGAGATAAATCCCAAAGCCTACCAAAATGGACAAGACTTTGGCCTCTGGCATATCACCCCTTTTACTGGAGAAATGATATAAACTATCTCCTGAGATATACACAGGCCCATGCTGGAATGCAAAGAGAAGGTTTCACATATATTTTGGTTTTTTGAAATAGCAGTCTTTGACATGAAGGAGAAGCCACCTTTGTAATCTGCACTCACTGAGGATATGTGAATCTGCTCACTCCGTGCAGCGTTACTCAGTTACAGCTCTAACTGCTCAAGTGGTTGCAACTCCCAGTGCAACCACTTATGCTAGAACTAAACCAACCACATGTCTTTTGCATCAACTTACCTAAAGATCCCAGACAAGCCGGAAGCCAGGGACTAAACCAGGTATTAGGTCAGGGACTGTAGCTAATACTGAATAGAATCTTATTAAAACATTTTGACTTGTCAGTGGAAAACACTGTTGTGTAATGGAGCACAGAGTATTTTTGACGATGGAGCCAGTTCTCAGCAGTCTGTGTGTAATTAATGCAGTTTTCTGGCTGTAAGCTTGCTAAATTCTGTAGACTGCTGCTACTGGAAAGCACACATCAAAGTGGAAACCAAGTAAAACTTTGATGACAAGTCTCATCCGTTAACAAAAAATATAAAACCCTACTGTATTAGATTATTTTAAAGCACTAGAACACCATGTTCTACTTCACATATACTGCTTGCTTACTCACAGACACTTAATCAATATTCCACGTGAAACCTTTCTGTGACAATCCCCAGTTCAATACCAGAGACTCAGAAAAAGATACAGCACAAAATACAGCAAGTCCATTTTAGCCATAGCACAAGCACACGAAGTCCATTTTAGCCACATTCTTGCAGTCCTCCCACTGTCCCGTCCCGTCCCCCCCCTTTGTGGTGTCCCCACAGTACAACAGTGACAAGTTTATTTACCTTTATCCCAGGGAGTCCGGGAAGCCCAGGAAGACCTGGTTCACCCTACACAGGAAAATTACATAATATTACAGACATTATTCAGTTACGGTCACTGTCCAGGGTACACCCCTGTATATTCTGAGCAAGATAAAGGAGCATAGTTGACTGCTAGCCAGTTCGAGCGAGACAGATATTTTCAAAATAAGCCACTTAAATTTACAATTATTAGGAGTCATGTAAAGAACTTAAATATCTTCTGGGAACCTTGGATGTGAAGATGACACCTAGATTGAAAAGCCATGTCAGGAAAGCCAAAAATTGCCTTCACCAAAAGGGAAGAAAACAAGCAGCACCAGTTCATTTTATGTGCTGCCATTTCAGTTCCACAGTTAACGACAGATGTTTAATTCTGTTGCATTTTCAACTCTGAGCTAGATGTTGTGCTGTGTAACTATCTGATTTAGCTACAAAGTAATTCCGAAGAGCTTGGTTCAAATTGTGCAATTCAAGTAGGACTGCCTAATTATAGCTGGGCCATCATTTTTATAGAGCATCATTTCAGTGCTTGCTATTTATCTGTGAATACACAGTGTCATGAAGAATAGTGGGAATGTAACCTTCTATTGTTTTACCCCGAAATGCCTTGCTTACTTAAAATTGCAATGAAAAAACCTATAGCACTGCATTTGAAAGGGTAATTTTGTAACAGGAATTGAAAAATGAATGTATTCATTTTGAAATGAGGTTGGTATTAGTCTAAGACAAGAATGACAACATTCACACAAATGGTCATTTTGAGATATCAGCTAAACGGAGAGACATTTTCTAGGGAAATAAGCATGATGAACAGGAAAAAAAAAAAAGAGCAATAACATGTGAAGAAAACATTATTTTAAAGGCTGGTGATTTTAATACAGGGATTGAGTCTCACCAGCACCTTGGATCTGACTATTCCCCAAACTTTCTGGGAAGCTCAGGTCTGAGCTCTGAAGCCAACTTTTACCTTTATAACGAGTTGAACTATATTCCATATTTTGTACACTCCTGAGTTTTATAGAAAACCATATTTCAATTCTGTGGTTTGGGCTGATTCATACAGATTGTGCTATTAAAATATTTTACATGTGTGTATATGCATACACACATGCATTTATATATTCACATACACAAACATATGTATAGGTAATACTGATGTTCATCAGACTAAAGTACCCAAAGACACTTTGAGGCAGTAATAGTAAAGAGACTTTACGTGCTAATAACAAAATTACATCCTGCCACAAACTGAAAAACACAATAGAGGACCTGCAAATCATTTTACCAAATGTGGTGGTTTTTTAATGTTGTAGAAGGATCTGATAACAGCTTCTTTGTCCATTTCAGTTACTCCAGAATAGCTCCAAAATCCTACTCCTCTGTCTTTTGGTTGCTTATTTGAGTAGGCATACACAGCCCACTGAAACTGTGACCTCATAGAATTGTGGAAGCACTAAATTTCACTTCTAAGCACAGCATTTGAATAATTATAACTGATAACCTGTTAGTATTGTTGCAGTGGGTCACTGTTTAGTCTTGGGACAGCGCTAACCCTCATAGACCCACAGATAACAAGCAGAAATGATCCAGCAAAGCTAGTTCAGAGTCCCAGTAACCTAAAACAATTAAAATGCCTTTCAAAAGTACATTAAACAATGTAAAGCACAATAAAATCACTACGGCTTCATTAGAATTAGTATTGTATATGAATGCACAATCTTTTCTTTTCTGGACCCTTCCTGATACAAAATATCTGATTAGGATATATGAAAAGAATTATGTTTAAAGAAAGTGAGGCTGCATACTAACTCCATGTCATAATGTTCAGGTTGGCAGGGCAGGTCATTCTATCATCTCTGCAATACATATGGCACACAACAGACTTTGTCAGGCTACTGAAATACCATCACACTTCATTTCATGTAAATAACGTTCAGACTGGCAGCTCAATACTAATCTATCCTTAGAAGATGGATAATGAATAACTGGAAGAAGAGGAAGTAGTAAAATACAAGGAAGAAGGGAAGATACAAGAAGGAAATAGGAATGGGACACAGTGCAGGGAAAAGTTTTGAGATTATGTAGAAGGCAGAGACGTGTGTCCAGTTGAAAAAAGGGTGCCCCTAACCTCTGGTGCGGTGGTCAAGTACCTGCTAAGCAGGGGGCACCAGCAGGGTACCAACAGGCATGGGGCACCTGGCTGGAGGAGACACTTCTGAATGAATGCATTATGGGAGCTGCTGGTTCGGACTGGGGACACACATGCGGCACACTGGAAGCTTGTGTGGTGAAGTGGAAAGAATATATCAAGCCTCCTTTGGTGTGAGCAGCAAGCTGAAACTACAGAAAGTCTGAACTGTATCTCTCTCACTTATCTATGTTACCTAAATGAGATCAAACCTGAGTGCCTGGGGAGTGCGAGCCAGGAGCCTGCTGATAAATCACTGCTAGTTTTGCCTCCACGGCAGCCAGCTAATGAGAATATGAATCTCAACAGGCTCTTAAGTGCATTTTCTAGTTTATTACCCAAGCAAAGCATGCACTGCAGAATGCACACACTGAATGATTCTGTGGATTGGATAGCTTTAAACTACTTTGATTACCTTTCCTAATTAAAACTGCATTTTACTAAAGAACTGCATTTGCAACCATAATAGTCTTTGTTTAGTCTGTTATAATTGATGACGGTTATCTCACACAAGAAGACTCAACTTCTTATTTTATATTTATATGTGTTTTGGGGTTTTGCTTAGTCACCAAAAGACTCTGAGTACTGCTGCACTACCATTCACTATATGGAGTTTTAGCTCTTGGCTAGCCAGCTGGAATTCCTGATAGCTAAACTGGCAGCTGGACTCTGCTCCACTCTGGCAGCAGTGGGTAATTTTCAGTGCTATAAGAGGCAAGAATGGTGCTGAAGGCTCCTGAGGGAAACCAAGTACTGCAAAGCAAAAATGTGGTTCCCTCATTGTCTCTCCTCTTTGCGCTTTCACCAGCCTCCCCAGCAGGACCTGCCTCCTACTCTCATGAAAGGCAGCTGAAGGCACGGCATTCACTGGGCTCGATGTACTATGGATTCAAAGAGGAAATTCCCCAGCTTCAGAGGGCCTCATGCAGACAAAGTCATTACAGCTCCTGCTGGATCTTTACTTGCAAAAGCAACCTCAGCTATGCAGCACCCAGGGGAAGAACAGAGCGGCATTACCTGGTCTATGTCCTTCCAAACATACCAGGTGCCTCTGACAGTTTGATTCCCCTTAGAGGTATATGTGAAAGGGATTCCAGTCAATATTTATTTTCTTCCTAATGAGATGTAATAAAGTACCATAGTCTGAAGGTTAATATTCAGTCAAGCATGCAGGGTTAACTTGTGATCACTCAAGGAGCAGAGCCATTCTTTGTTAGCATCGCTACCTGCAATTTGGTAAACTTTCAATGCAAGAGGCATGTTGTGGCCAGAAGAGATGGTGGGTTAGTCTAATATTGCTTTCCATGTTAATTAGTACCATCATACCTGTGCTTTTGGAAATACAAAATGATTATACAACAAATGCGCACTGGCCTCAGGCTGTTAAATTGCACTGCCTTGGGCTCATTCTAGTATGGGTAAATGGCACTGGTAAGTAATATCTGTGTAACATCGTTTACCACAAATCCAACAGAGAAGAATAGGAAAACTGAACATTTCCAGCTAATACCTTTTGTCCAGGCCGTCCAGATTCACCAGGTTCACCCTAGAAGAGAGATGAAAGACAAGGGATGAGACAAAATGAATTAAAAATAAAGCTGGGGAAAACCATAACTTTAATGGTATATGAAATGTCTGTGATACTACAAAAACACAGACCAACCTCTTCCCTCTTCCGCGTGCAACTCCTTTAAGACTAAATTACCTTAATTCCTGCAGCAGAAGAACCAGGGTCACCCTAATACAAAAGCCACAAGAAATAATTGCACTTATTACATGTACAGTTTTTCAGGAAACAGATATAACAAAACGTGCAAGTGTATAGCAAGATTATACAGCAAAATAAACGAAACATAGGAAAATGACCATACAGCAAGATTACCTGTTCTCTGTGCTGCCACATAGGAATTTACTCAATGAATTATACCAGTGTGATTCAGAAAAGGAACAGCATTATTTTTCAAGAACACATGGAGAGATTTAGTTTCACTCATCCACCCAGCATAATAGTTAACAGCAAATTTCATAACTAATAATTGAGATGTTATAATTGCAGATTTTGTATAAATGTACTTCATGAATCCAGATGATGGGACATACTTTTCACATCTCTAAATTGCTGATATACATTAAAAATAATTTACTGCCATTTACAAAGAATACGAGCAATCTTTTTGACCTAATTCTATAGATGGCAGGTGTCAGGTCACCTTTTTGCGCTAATGAAGGTTTCCCTTGAAAAGAACCCCAGTGACCTATGTGTTTATCCCAATCAGGACAGGTCAGAGTTAAGTGTTATACTTTACAGGTTGAGAGTGCTGTCGTAATTTATGTATTCATGAAAGGTCTCTGTTCTGAGGACGCACTTAGCATTAAAAAAAGATTCACCTGTTTTTTGCTGGGTTTCCTGGACTTGATAGACAGTGATACAGACAAGGGCAGAGTGACAATCAGTGAGTGACCTGGCCAAGGAAGCTTTTAGCTCCCAGTTTTGTACAACTGTCACAGGACCCTTAACATTCTTGCATACTCACTTTGCTGCAAGTTTTGTCTTAAATGATGTGCCACAAAATAAAGAAAAAAGTAAATTAATGAAAAGTTTGCTAGTCAATCTAGCAATGTTGAAGATGCTATAGTGTTTAAATTTGAAGAACTGTATAATTTTTCTTTATTCAAAGTATATTAGGATTGTTCATTCAAAGTAACACAGTAGCAACTTCAAGCTCCCCAACAGCATGCTAGTAGCACAGGTAGAATAGGAGCTAATACTGTCATCCACTTTGAAGATATATAAGCAGAGGATAAATGCTTAATATTATTTGTATTAAAATACAAATAATAGATACCCATTCCTGATGGTTCAGCAAAGCTGCAGGGAAGTGTGCTGTGAATCCATAAAGTTTTATCAGGTAAGGGGTCTTTTTGGTAAGAGTTTCATAAAATTAAATGGTACCAGATAACATGCCCTCTGAAGAACAGGAATAGATTTGCCATACACAGTTACTGCAGCTTGCTCTTGCGTGAAAAAACCCACAAAAATCAGTATTATGGAGGGCTGATTCATGTCTGGAAACCTGAGCTGCCCCATTTTGATAGACATGCATGAGTGATACTGCTGATATCCCTTACAAGCACGTACAACTGCAAAGCCTCAAGGACTTTTTATAGCTATAAAGTGGCAAAACAACTGGTAAGAGACATTCACCAGTTAAACATTTATAAGGATAATGATGGATATGGAAAAGATAAGACACCAAGTATTTATAACCTACTTTCATGCAAGAATGAAAATTAATATGTGATTAAAGAAAAAATTATGGTACAGCATGTTCTCAGTTCTCTGAGTAGTCAGACAATTTGGAAATGAAAGAACTTTAGCAGTCGAATATGTGCACATAGAATCACAGACTGGTTTAAGTCAGAAAGGACCTCAAAGACTATCTGGTTCACACTCCCCTGCCATGGGCAGGGACATCTTCCACCAGACCAGGTTGCCCAAAGTCCCATCCAGCCTGACCTTGGACACTGCCAGGGAGGGGGCAGCCACAATGTCTCCAGACAACCTGTGCCAGGGACTCACCACCCTCACAGGGAAGATTTTTTTTTTCCTAATGTCTAATCTAAATTTCCCCACTTTTAGTTCAAAGCCATTAGCACTTCTCCTATTGCTATACTCCCTGAGAAAAGAGTTCCTCTCCAGCTCTCCTGTAGACCCTGTAGGCTGCTACAAGGTCTCCCCAGAGCCTTCTCCAGGCCAACAAGCCCAAATCTCTCAGCCTGTCTTCAACAAAGAAAGTTTCTTTCTTAAGTCACAGGTCAAGCAGTAAGCACCCAAATCTATATTTCTGAGAGCCAATGGGTACAGTTCAGAAAACAAAACTGCACTGATTGCACAAATAAGAACCCATTCCTAAAACAAGCCTGATACTGTTGTAACCTGATCTCAACGGGGCAGCAGATTGTCTTGCAAGCAGGGAAAATGGGGGAAAGATCATGAAGTCAAGTAATTCACAGTTCTGCTTGCTCTGCTGTGAAAATTCATGCAGCCTGTTACAGTTGAAAGCAATGCATGCCACACAAACAGCGTGTATTGCCATGTCTCCACCCCACCTCTGAAATTTATATGAAACCTGAATGAGATGGGAGACTTCTGCACTGCAAAGTTCAAAAAGTTTGTTGAAATTTCTTGCAGATACAGCAATATAAGTGTTCAATGACCTATACTTTCCACAAGTTGATCCCAACTAGACTGTCAAACAGTTGAAAGCTCACAGAGAAACTCTCTCACAGTTGTTAAGTAGAAGAGCAACAAGTGAAGCTGCACTAGGCTTCCCAGAGAGATTATAAATATCCCATTTACTTGCTGCAGGTCTATGTGAACAATAATCTCATGCTTGCTAAGAGGTTATAATCTTGAATCACAAAAGTGGATTGGGATGATGATACCAGCATACATTGTGTAAATAACTAAACAAGGTTCTTAAGACTTTCATCTGGGTTAATAAGGATGACTGCAGTATTATTTAAATGAACTCTGGGAATCAACTAACTTGACTATTCGTAAATCTAATGTCTATTTTTAATTGCTGATTTTAGAATGTGCCACAAAATCTTTGTGCTCTTGGAAGTGCAGCTTTGCTATATCCAAATGATAGAACCTGAGAGATTTGCATGCATTCCTTACCAGCTTGATAACTCCATCATTCATTTCTCCTTGCACTAAACTGATGTTTGTTAAACAATTACACATGTAGGGCTACAGGAAGAAAGTTTTACGTATCTGCCTAAGTGTAGCTGTTAAATGTTTTTAGAAGCATATGAATTCCAAAGTGATGACCAGAAGAGCTCATTATGACATTCTTCCTCGGCAAAAGCTTTGTTTGACTGCTAAATGCTATGATTTGTGTAATTAAAGCACATTTTAAAACTCAAGTTCATTTTTTCCCAGTGATACAGCATGAATCTTACATAAAAACCAATGAATAGTAAAATAAAATGTTGACAATGTCAACAATTTAGTGACTTCTATGACACATTGGTACTTTGCAAAATGAACTAGCAATGCATTAAGGGAGGTTTATTGCTGATGTCATCTATTTTAAATGTAGTTTTTATCTTCAGCTCTCAATTTCCCACCTTGCAATTTGGAGGGAAGTTACCTATCCTGATATAATTATTTTTGTTCCCATATTGGTTTGGTCCCTCTCTTTGAGGGGAATGCAGAAAGGGAAACATAAGAGGATACATAAGAAATGGCTATAACTCATCAGACCTAGTTCCAGAAGTCTGGCAGGAGGTAACCAAAGATGATGTATGATGCAAATTTCAGCTAAGACAAGTGATAATTAGAGACATTGCTGATATATCCTGTACTAAAGCTGCTGCTGTATAAAGTCAGGAATTTTATGCTTAATTGGACAGAGCAGTGACTTTTTATCTGCTGTTCATAAAAATGAACTCAGTCAAATCACTCAGCATCTTTTAAAAAAACACAGTTTAAGATGTATTTTTCTTTTGATCAAATGATTTTTTTCACTAGCTGGTTATACTGTAAGCACACCTACAGTAATCATTTTAATAAGAAGTGTACCTTTTCTCCTGTGTCACCCTTCGGTCCATTTTCTCCAGCATCACCCTATAATTAAGATACAAATTATATTTTAATGACTTTATGTTAGCACACTGCATGCAGAGAAGAGTCAGCATTCAAACATGATTAGCAAGCTCATTTTGTTAATCAGGTAGTCAATCTCGCTATGACACGGTCAGAAAGTATGGTTTATAGAGCTGCTATCTCCTCTACAGTCTTCATTATAACTGTAATTGCTTTCACGGGTCCCCAGAAAAACCCCACAAACTATAAAATAACTACCTGTCAGTACAGTCTACTCAGTTTGCTGTGGTTTAGCAATGAAGGAACAATTTAATAATGATCCAACATTTTAAATTACCGGTATACATGTTTTTTCCCAACATGGAGATACTCACCTTAATGCCTATCATCAAGCTCAGGCGACAGTTACACAATTCCAATACTCCTTATTATGATTCTCAAGTAATTTATGGCAAGTACTCTCTGAATCTGAAGTCCTTCATGAATGATTCACAAACTAGATAAACTTCATTGACTGCCACTCCTCCAAGGAGCCACCAAAATGACTGTTATCTCTATGTAAATTCTATGCATTTTTTTTTAAAAAGTGATGTCCAGAAAACACATTCTCATGTTGACATTTTCTACTTAAATGGCAGACATACGTAGAAAATCTCTACTTAAAAATAACTCTACAAAGAAACATCTCAAAATACTTATTTATAAACAGACCTAATTTCCATTTATAGTAGTATAGCCATATGTAGTCCAGACTACACCAAAACAAGTCTTTGTTGTATATGAGACTATAGGCCAAAAATTTCTGTGAGACTTCAGGTTCAAGTAAAATGTGAGAAATATTTAAAATACCAAAATACTGGTAATTGTTGAGTCTAAGTAGGCTATGAAACATTCCAGTAGGTTTTGGTCAGATAACCAGTAGTAATATTCAAATAACAATATTTATTCAGTATCTGTTGTATTACTCTGCAAACCTTGATGTAAAATTTCATTCAGACAACTTGGAGACCATTTTGTATACCACAGTCATCGACACGATGGGAATTAGCTAGCAATCTAAGGGTTTGATGAAATATGGAAACGTGAAACAGTAACTGTTAGGAATGTGATCTGAAGTTCATTCAACGTGATAGAGTGTACAGAGGGCATTTATACTTACGTTTTGTAGGAAAAAGCAAAGAACAATTATGGAAAAGTATAATGATTCTAAGTCACAGAAATTCAGTCTATGTTAAAATCTATTGGTATTCCTTTTCTGTTTGATAACAAAAGATCACTGAAGTTCTTCAACAAATATAATTTTAATCAAGGCAATAATTTAATGAAAAGAGAGTCCCAGTTACATTCTTTTATATGTGGGGTATACATTTTCAAGATTCCCCCGGATTATGTATGTGATGTGCTTTACAAAACATGAAATGAATTGTCTTTGCAAAGCATGCCTACAGCTGCTGTTGCAGGGATTTACACAGATCTGGAAGTGAAATTCAATTGCAGCTGCAAAGACATGGGTCAACATTTCTCAAGAGACAATTGCATGTGAATGCAAGCAATTTATGTTTTAAAAACATGTGTCATGTACTCGCTAAGGATGAGGCTGCTTACAGATTCCTACTCAAACTAAGGCTTATGCCTTTCTCATACTGCCCTCATACAGCTGCAGAAGCTTGACTCTCACTCAGTGTGTACTTTCACATGTGTGCTCCTACTGACTACTCTCCCTAGAAGAGCAGAATTACACCCACATCTTCCAGTATGGAATCTGTTCCACCCCCTCATCTTGTCTTGGTGTGACCATGGATGGCAGAGGAGTAACTCCTCACTAACTCACTGCAAGTCAGGGCACCGCTGATGTACCATTTGTACTGCTGGTACCTCCCCAGACAGCCTATAGCCTAAGGTCAATGGGGCAAATTCCCTTGATCTTATTTAAACTAATCCAAGCAAGAATGAAGGACTCCACTTTTCTTTTGGTATGTGGAGAACTGGTTATCCATATATAATTTAGTGTCCATGTAGCTGACACCCTGTTACCTAACTTGTTTACTCTGCACAGGTTGCATGGAAGCCAAGTTAGGAGAAATGTGTGGATCTCTCATCTATTCAGAGGGGCTTATCTTTTTCTGAGACTAATCATAGTTGGAATTAGTTGCACAGTTGCTCAACTGTACAGCCTTTAACTCATGACCACTGCTCTCTGTGACTAATCCAGCTGCAGTAATCACAGATCAGTAACTCCCAAGAGGAGGTATTATTCGACACTCTTAAAGGCCAAATAACACTGCTCACGTTTGAGGTAGTAGCTGTATTTATTTCTTTTAAACCTCGGAATCAGCACAGTGGCAATTCTCCAAGCAGCTCTCCAAAACAGAAGCACCACTGAAGAAGTGAAACATGTCTTACCTTTTCTCCTCTTTCTCCAGGGTCACCCTGATGAAAATAATTGGAGCAAAGAAGTCGTAAGTTACTAACACAAGCAAAAATCAAGGTGTTAGCATTAAGACCATTAGGATGTCAATTACTAACAATTATGTCACTACTGATGATTGTCTCGATGACAAAATTCAACCAGAAAATCTTCAGGAAATTATAAACTATGTAAATTTAATAGAACTCAACGGACAATATATCTTCAACATAATTTTAAAAGGTTAATGATTTGCACGTACTTTTTTCTCCCATTTTGTCCTAGATTAAACTCAGAAAAGCAGGCATATGTCTTTGTGAAGTGGCCTGCCAGGACCTAGGTGACTCCTACATTTGTGTCTCCTTATTTTGGGAATGAACAAAGGAAAAATCTAAAGGCTGAATTCTGTTAATGGCTTAGAATACTCCTTGCAAGAAGCAAAATGCCTTATTTGTCTTGAACTAATTCATAATGGATTCAGAGCAAAGATTCTTCTGTGTTGTTACATTCTCTGTAACAAAAAGATGGCTTATAGTAATTATTTTTCAAAATTATAACTTGCTTGAGCAACTGGCTCAATGGCAAAGGACCTTTTGCACACCAGCCTGACCCTGACAACTCATCTCTGCATTTCTGGCTCAGAACTGCACTCTGGACCATCTCTGGCCCTTCTGATGGCTGATGGTCGCTAGGCAACCCAAAGACTACGTCTGTGAATACAAATTAAGCATCAACTGCCATAATTTGACTGCTTCTGTATACAATGTAAGAAAAGGTCGTGGTCCCAACTGGTTTGTTTTCATTCCTGATGGACAAGCAGCCAGTCAGTAAATGTAAAAAGCCTGCCTTGCACGTCTGTCAGCAGCAGTGTGATGCACAGAATCAGCTGAGGAGCACATGTGCACCAAATACGCACATTCACAGCTGATGGGATTAGAATTTAGTATTACTGTTTCAAGAGGCCCACAGATCCCATCATCTCGGAGACATCAAGCTTTTTTTAAAAATGAAGTTATCATAAGCTTTACGTTCTATTTCAGTTGTTCAATGTTGAAACAGCAGAACATTCTGATGTAACAAATAGAGGCCAAGACAAGCTCCTAATGAGGCTTGTTGTGAACCTCCATAATAACGGGATCAGCGCTCAAGACTTAACCCTGACATTTGTCAAAGAATTGACCACAGTAGTTCTTGAAAAGAGGCCTGAAACACATTGTAAGGAGCATAAACAAAGCCTTTCTTAAAAAGGTCCCTGAATTCCCAAAGACTTGCAGGCCCATTGCTTTCACTTGGTAGCGGCTGTGTATGTGTCAGTGCCACTGACTGAAATTATACATGCACAGCAGAATATGCTTCTTTATGGTGAAATGTGTAAAGCCTCTTACAGCACTGATCACTGGAGGGAGCAGATCATCAAAAGCCGGTCAGAATAGAAACCCAAGCTGGAAAGCATGACTGTCTTCTATACATACACTCACATACTGTATACTTCTGTTTTCAATCTGGTTTCAATACCAACCTTAAGCCCTGCTGCTCCCTTCTCTCCTGCTATGCCAGGCAAACCAGGTTCACCCTAAAGGCAAAGGAAACAAAAGATGGGGTTAAGAAAGACATGATGAAGTATATTAACAGCATTTCCCCTACTGTCTCATGCTGCGTAAGTAACGATAAACAAAATTTTAAAAGCCTCTGTGAATATGTACTCCACAGTTGGGCACCAAAGCAGCCTTACTTCATCAGTTAGGGTGGATTAATTCTAATTAAATTCTGTATAGATAAGAAATAATTCTACTGAAGGCGGTGGGAACACACAGATGTCAAACTAAAGAGACAACAGAACTGTGACTTCTGATTCTGAAAAACTTGCCAATTAACTTTAATAGTCTTAATAAACTTCACAGCAAGACTGCTTTCCTCTTCTCTACAACTTAGAAATACTGGAAGAAAGGCATACCTTAAATGAGTTTGATATTTATGCTTCTGAGCTCATACAGAAGGCAGATAATGAAGAAAAATAAAAAGTCCCATCCCAGAAATGGAAGAGTTTGGAAAAACAGACACAGCTTTCTAATTTTTATTAATATAATAAGGTATCAATATACCTTATTTGTGCATCTTTTATACTCTTATACCACTGGCTGAAAAGTAGATTTAAAAGAGTTAATTTTCAGCATTGCATCAATGTTCCAAATTTTGGGTATGTTTAATGGATAGTGTGTGTGTGTATATATACACACTCACTTTCACAGTTCAATGAGTTGTAAATAATTTTCATAAATCAAGTAGTAAATAACAATGATTTACAAACTGCTTCCCTCCTCAATTTTAAAAACAATTTAAATGAACAAACAGAAAAAAACCCAAACCAAACCCTTCAAGATATTTCACAGTGTCTGTTTCACAGATTTACTAAAAAAACCCCAAACCCACCATAAATATTTTCTACTTTAGGTAAAGTGATAAAGCAACAGTTAGACTTTATTGTAAACCAACCAGGGGTGGTGACTAATTATGTAAAACCTTCTGCAGAAGTATGTCTCAGTTTCACAAGAAATACCTATCTTCTTTGGTAACCTTTATGTACACAACTGCATTGCACTCCTGGGCTGGCAAAGCACGTTAAAATAACATGCAAAAAAATACATTTGAAAAAGCCTGCACCTAAGTTCTTCTATAAGCCCTTGGCCTTTTTTTTTTTTTTTAAACACTTTTATGTGTAAAAGTTAAATAGAACAGCTAATATAGTAATCAAATTAGAAATAGTAATTAACATCAGAGACTCAGTGGACAATCATCATACAGTATTTAAACTAAGCAGACCTGGGGAACAAACCCTCTACTCCAAAGTTAGAGAGTAGTTAGGATAAAGGCTTATTTCAAATGCAAGAACATGCATTTTGCAATCCTACACAGAAGCCTTCCATAAGGAAAATACTTTTTCTTACTTCCACAGTCATATCTCAATCATAGATACATAAACTCAATTTCTCTCTCAATGAAAGCAGGTTCCATTCTATTACTAAATTAAGTAGCAGGATCATCAATTACACTTTAATTTCAACACGAGTTGCACTACTCCAAAATATAAACCAAAATCATGAAGTTTCTAGTGAAACTCTAATGAAGTCTTTTCCAAGACAGAGAAAGTGTTAGGTACCATGAAACTCACGGGGCACTAAACGGCCATTTGAGCCAGCCCTTTTTCAAGGCTCCTTTGTGCTGCAGGACCTCTAAGGCTGACAGAGTAGCACAGGCATTTGATATAGGAGTGGTCAGGATCTGAAGCTGTTGGAGATTAGGCATAAGTGTCCTAAAGGATCGACCAAAAAGGCACTTGAAGAAAACTGCCAGTTGACAAAATGAAGCAGAAGAGACCAATGAATATGCACTTGTTCCTCCTCATCCCCACAGCTCACACAAGTTTGTTTCTGTCCCCTTTATTGTAAAACAGCTGCTGTTGGCTGACACTTTCAGGGGCTTAAATCTCTAATGAAAGTCTCAAGCTTGTACTTTACTCTTGGGGTTACGTATCGGTATGAATGCAGAGAGTTACTGTGACAAGGAGGAGACTACAAAACACAGGACAAAAAATCATCTTATTTGCTCAGGAATAAAAAAGTGAAAACCCCTAGTCATAGTAAATCCCTACTCATACAGACAGACCCATTTCTGACCTATATGAAACTTTCCTATGGTCAGCACTACACTTCTGGCTTTGAAACTACTAGTCAGAGGCATTAGCACAGCAGAAATTAGCCCTGGGAACGGGAAAGACTGAAGGAAAGACTGGGAAAGACTGTACCTAGAAGTACAGCACTGAATTGACCTCGTGGCTTTATGCGTTTGAACTGATTAGCCTTCTGTTTCTAACATGCTCAGAAGAACAGGGGCTACAATCACAACTGGTTTCAGAATGGTGGAAATATGTCCAGCAAATGTGCTATTGTTCTTTCACTTACACAAGATCAAGCAGCTTAACTTGGGAGAAATGTAAATGTTCCAGTAATTCACTTACATGAAAGAATGCTGCAGACAGGATGGGGTCTTATTTGGTGTTGCCCATACACTACAGAGAAATTGCAGGGTCCCATCAGTGGAATAATGACAGTACATTTTTAAACTGATGTATCATAATGTTGTGTTTGCTCTCACTAACAGGAAAGTCTTTGACATGTTACAGGAGCTAACCTGTGAATGGGGAGTTGCTATTAACACTAATTAAGTTCCACATGTTAATCCCAAATGCCCTGATGAGAGGACAGGCACTTTGGTTCCTCAAAAGTAGCAGCACTCTAACAAAGTTATTGTCACTCCTGCACTACTGATGGAACAATCTTCTTTCTACTTCAAACTGCAATGTCAAGGTGTGACTGAAAGAGTTATGTAGAAGACCACCATTAGCTACACAAAGCCTTCTGATAATTTCCAGAACTGGCTTCAAGAAAATGCTCTGAGACTGAATTTTTCTTCCACTTAATATTAATTACCAGGGCAAACAAAATGCTAACATACCAAGAATACACTCAACCCAGCCATTCAATTCAGGACTTTGAGAACAACCAGAAGGATGTTCCTTTGCACAGCATACCATAATACCCTTGTTCAAATCCTGGCACACTTGAGCCTATATTAACTATAACTGAATAACATTGAAGACTGTCTCTGTCTTTCCTGTATTTGGGCAAAGAACATCCTTCAGCACCTTGTCCATTAAATATGTGTAATAATTTCCTTAGGTACTCTCATGGTAGGGGCAGTTTCACTTTCAGTGAAGTGAATCTGAATCTGATAAGCACTGAAATATACAGCACTTCTTGGGCTCCACTGCTAATGTGAGAAAAATCTGTCAATTCAAACTCATTTAAACCCACTTCAAAACAGGCCTGAAAATATATCACCCACTAGAGTCCATACCAAAGGAGTCAAGGCAGTTGAAGGCATGCTTCTCCTAACCAAAGTGCTCTGTGCCCTGGAGGCATACACCTTCTTATCCAGAATTAATCAGCTAGAAATAACGTAGCTAGAGGCCCCAGTGTTTCTTGTTTGTTACAGAAAAACAGCCTGGAGGCTGCTGTTCTGAAATAGGTTTGGTTTTGGTGAGCTGCATAACTCTGTCTACACCAGCTGGTTGATATCCACCTCACCCTAAGAAGAAAGGCTGTCAGTATTTTTCAGTCACTAGAATGTAATCAATTTTAAGGATAAGGAAATACAAGAGGCCCCCAAACCTAATCCAGTCTAATTTTACTCTAAGAAACATAAATGAGGACAGAAGGGAAAAAAGTGGTTTCTCAGACACGTTACTGTGATTTCCATTTCAAAACAGGGTTGAATTACCTCCTTTCAACGTGCTTTCCCCCACCCCTAAAAGCAACTTAAAATTGTTTGTTTAAGGACTGGAAATCTCTCCTGGCCCACTCACCAGATGAAATTAACTGGAAAGACTCTTCAACAAGACTCAGCTGGCCTGTAAACCTGTCTCTGAGAATTTGTGAACTACATTTAATGATGTTTCCTTCCTTTATATTTCTTTTTTTGAAAAAATGTTAGTACATGCATACCCTTCCTCCTGTCTCTAAAGAAATGTGGTAATACTGCTTTCAAAATGCATTACCTTGCATAGTACAGTACACACTGATGGGGAGCTACATGTAAATTAGAGCAATAAGAAAAATGAAGAAAACAGTAAGAAATGTGCAGAGCCAGACTGTAAGTTTACTGATAAGAAGGGAATTTTTCCGAGGTTTATCAAATGGTTTTTGTCAGACTACTGAAACAAACATTCTGTTCTCAATGCACCCTTCAAAAAACCAAAACCATGAAGTACAACATATGAAAAAGCATTCCATGGAAGCATAGAGCAAGGGGTTTAGTATTCCACACAAACTCCTATTTAAAACAAAGAGAGTTAGTCACACAGACTCTAAAAACTGGGTTCCTTCAGTCCAAGATGCAAGCCTTGCTTTCAGAATGTTCCCTTTTCTCCTTGTGTTGTTGCTGAAGTCACTGGGACTCCTTATCAAATCAGTAACACTTAACAAATACCAGAATATGGACTCTGTATTTGCACAGTTGAAATTCTCAAGAACTCCTCTGTGGTCATTTCAACATGATTAATGTAGGGATCCAATATCCCTAGATCACTGCAACCTCGTATCTCCATGCAGGTACAATCCCTTTTTGTACTATTCGAGTTCCCGACTCTTATCTTGTCAGGGATGAGAAAGGGAAGGATTATCTCCTGTAGCATCTTGCTAGGAAGCAACCTGCTACAGGTGGATTGCACAACAGTCTTCTAAGAAAATGGAGCACTCCAAAAGGCTCTCCTTGCCATCCCAGAAGGTTTCTGTCCATCTCAGGGACAACTGTTTCTCTAGCTGCAGGTGTTATTAGTCAGCTCCTTTCTGTTTGCTGGTCTTAAGTCTTTCTCAAATGTAGGAACTAACGAAGAATGTAAATGCCCTTGAAAGACTACCTGTAATGCTTCATTACAGAATCACAAAATCATAGGGGTTGGAAGGGACCTCAAGAAATCATCGGGTCCAACCCCCCTGCCAAAGCAGGCTCCCTAGCTCCTATTGCACAGATAGGCATCCAGACGGGTCTTGAATATATCCAGAGATGGAGACTCCACAACCCCCCTGGGCAGAGTAAGATTTAGCTTAAAAGAAAAGATTTTGCTATTACTCTGAATACAAGAAAATCTACTAGTTAACAGTACTGCAAAAACATGTGGGTCACGTAAAACTGCACTTACTCTGATACCTAGAGATTGTCTAAGAGAAGCAGTTGATATGTTAAGGGATTAGAAAATTGTTCTAAGTGCACTCAGAATTTATGATCTCATTCACAGACCTATTGGTCAGACTTGTCAATCGTCTCCCATAATCCATTACTTCAATTAAAGAAGAGGTGAAAGGAGAGGAAAAATTACAGAGGCATGTAAGATGGAGATGACCTAACTCTATTAGTCAACTGCTTAAGGAGAGAACAAAGTTAAACTAACTGCTGACATTCACGGGATGAAAAATATTTCATTGACCAGATGAGGAAAGCATTCACACACACTCTTAATTTTAAGCATGTGCTTAACACTCACTGCCTTTTAAACTAAGAAGAAATATTAACATGGAACTTGATGCACTGCACATGCTGCCGTTTGACAGAGCAAGCTCACTGATTAAAAGGCTACCAAGACAGTAAGGCTTTTGTAAAGCATATTAGCTACACAACTTCTAAAAAGGGCATGACTTGCATCACACATTCAAATTGAGTTCAACTATTCTGCAAATCAACACGAATCCACATGAGTAAAGCCAGGAGTGCCAGCAAGTAGCTCAGAGTACAGTCCAACTCTTAACATTACAACTCTGGTCTTCATTTAAAAGTATCTTGCACCGAGAATCTGTTTTCTTCATAGAAATTGGACAAACAGACCTTGTGGTAGCAAAATATTATCATGGGAGTTCTAGACTACTCCCTAACTTTAGATAAATAATACCTCAGTTTATTTCTACCATGATTTCCAAGCTAGCAGAATTTCCTATCTATTTATTAAAAGAGAGATCAACATTCAACTTTCATCTGTGTAGTATATTAAAATAACAGATTCTTTTTGCACATAAGGAAGCGCTTGCTAGTCAATATCAACCAATAGTGGGGAAAAAAAAAACCCACCCAAAAGAATGTGACCACATCTGTAAGGTTTTTGTTCTGGTATCTAGATTTCAACTTAGTAATTAATTTTTTTTTCTTAAAGGTCAAATGTAAAATAGTCCAGCTATACTAAAGTTATGCTGACATCTTTATTAAAGTGGTAATAATTTAAGAATGACTTGCAAGTTTTGGAAGTCATAAATATTGAAATAAATCAAATAAACATAAAACCATATATTGAAAATATATGAAATACTGAAAATGTTAGGAACTGTTTTTGAAGCATAGCTGACAGTTGATAAACAGCACTTAAATGTGTTTGCATTTTTCCTTAATCAAAGGCAATTGCATATATCTTTTCTTCCCCATGAAACATGAATGCAGGTAAGTCTGTTTTGTCTCTTAAAAATAGACATACAACAACCTTGCCAAAATAGCTTTAAAAAATTTCCACATCTCCCAAAATCACACTTTAATAATTAAAGTTTTGCATGTTTTACTTATTTCATCAACATCCATTTTTTGTACTCATCTGAGTGAAGATTTCTGGGTAGTTTGTGTGATGATGCTATTAGAAGTAAAGCTCTTAGATAAAACATAAATCATTGGTTCTATCCAGTGTGGTTTGACCTGTCCGGTTGTCTTATGTCTTCCTGCACATCCAAAGAAAATCAGGCTACAAAGTAGGACAACACCTTGACTGGTTTTTTGTTCATATTTTGGTCACAGAAATTACTTGAATTACATACAGTAACAGCATCTGTGTTGGCAAGTACTGTGTGCCATTCATGTTGCAACTGAATGAAAAAATCTCAGATCTTCATGGAAATCTGTTTCATAATATTTAATTATAAATTTCTGTGTATTATATATATCTAATTCTAACTATTTTCTTCTTTTGTTGTTCCACAGTAGTCGTAATACTCTGAGTATTTAAAAAAAAGGTCCCTAGCATTATCACTATTACTAAAGTGAGATAACTGGTTGTTGTATCACTTCTTATAAATCACTGGCAAAACACAGTTCTAATACTGTATATTATGCTATCAGAAACAACATGTCCTTTTCCTTAGGAAAGGATGTGTTTTGTTGTTTGAAACATCTTAGTGCTTTTATTCCTAGGGGTCTTGGGAAGGGAAGCAGAAGAAGGGATTGTATAATATGATCCTTACACAGTACCACTTATTGCTTCTTAGAGACAGTGAACAAGCTGTATCGTACATTTTCCTTTTGGTATTCCTGGCAAGTGCTTTTGAAGTTCACTAGGAATGTTAGTGCTTGTGAGAATGACAGATGGATAATCCAGTTTGAAGTCAGGGAGGGATATTATTGAAACTTCACCACCCAGATTTGCCAACAAACCTTTGTGATGCTGTGAAACAGCCCTGCTGCTTTACTGCAATCCTTCCTTATGGAGAGCTGTTCTGAACTATGAGGTTAACTTGGTGGTGGCAGTGAAAGATGACACTGACTTGCCCGAGTTAGCATTTCTTCTCAGTTTTCTGTTTATTTCTCTGCATTTTTATCTCCCAACTGCAATTTCACATTATTCTCCACCTGTGCTTCCAGTCTCTTTTTTATAGGTTGTACTAACAATGTACTGGTACTGTATAACTGTATAAATACGCAGTACCAACCTAAGTGTTTGCTTCATGGGACTGAGTTAACAGAGAGAAAAAAAAAATCTGCACAAAAACTTAGTTTGTAATTATAATATCTCAAGTTGCACACCACTAATATTAATTTCTCTCTGGAACCTGTTAGTCATCACAAAATCTGAACATCAGTCTTTCAGCTTAATTAATTACAGTTGCTGTCTGTTCAAGTAAAACCAGAAAAAAAAAACTTCAGAGTAACTGCAAACCAAATTGCCCAGTCTTTTCCATGAAGCCAATCTGAAACCACAGCTTTGGACGTAAGGTTGCATGTTGCTCATGTGAGCAAGCCTTAAGTAGCTTTAATCAACTACATAAATAATGGCAGTGATGACAAAGTCAGTGAACTCACCACTTGTCCGTCTCTCCCTGGAACACCAGGCACTCCGACAGAACCCTGGGAGGAAACAAGACGCTGGTGTTTAGCAAATTAAACAGGCCATGAAACCTTTCATCTCTTAATACAGTACTTAGAAATTATGGTGAATACTTGCTTATTGCAACTGCAGTAACTTTTTCAAAAAACTAATTTTTATCCAAGTTCAGGTCTCTTTCCAGTTCAGATTTTATACTCATTAGACATGTGCTCATGCTGTACATTTTAATGATTGTTCCACTGTATGGCCTCTTCCAGAAAAAAGCTTCAAGCTGACCGTTGCTCTTGAATTTTGTGGGTGCTTCACGAGAAAAGTTAGAATTAAAATGCAATTTCATTTAATGCTCTCAAAATTTTTTGAGACTTGTGCTGCACAACTGAACACAGCATCTGAAGAAAACTATTAATGCTTCAAGAGGGATGCTTCAAGCTTGATAACCAGTAGCAACAATCTATCTTAAAGCTTTTAAGAGATAATCTGCCACAATTCAGCCTGACAGTGCAAATTACACATACCCTTTAAAACTACACTGGTATTACTGCAATCAGAATTTAAAAGCCAACACAGGCCAAACACAAAGAGCAGACAAAGGAGGAAAGCAAAATATTAGCATTGACTTGTGACAGCAGAGGGATCATTTTACAAAGCTCTCACAATATAAGTTTCTGCAGGATGGACAATTTTTTTGAAGGAACTTGAGCAACTGTTGGTACGGATGTTCAGTGAAAACCTGAAGCATGTGGAAAATAGGAAAACTGCATGTGCTTACACAGCATTCTCCTCTTTTTATGTAAAAACAATGCTGCTCAGCAAGGAAACGGAAAGCATTATTTTTATTTTTCATTTATAAACACCGTAACAGGATATAAAAACCTGATAGCTATTTGAAAGGCTGACACCCTAAAAAGAGGCCAGGGGACTGGGAAAGTCAGAGGCTTGGTCAACAGCAAAATGTACAATTTTCCAGAACCTGTAAGACAAATAATTACCCTGTAAATCCCTTTGTACTCTGCTTTCCCTCCAACCCAAGAATCAGTGCATCACATTTCCACCCTCTATTCATATTGGGTAGAGGTTTCACTAGAAATGGTTTAGTCAAAAAGGCACCAACACCCAAAGGGAATCCATCTAAAATGGGTGAACATGTTTGTCAATGAACAGAGTGAGAAATCCTGTGGAACAAGGAATGGAAACTTACAAGAGTCTCAAAAAACTTCCATTGTTACAATATCCAAGAGGCTCCAGCTCATGCCAGAGCTGCAAATCAGTAAGAAATAACACACTGACCATGATCCTGAATGCTCTCCCTTAACCCCCTAAGATTCCACTTTGGCGTTCCTGTTGCCTCAGTTTGCTGGATGCATGCTCATGGCTGCTAGCCACTGCAAAGGAGCCCCAGTGAACATTTTTCACGTTTGCATAGTTTTTCCAGAAAACTAGAAGACAAAGCTCAAGAAGGTGTTCAGCCTCAATAAACTATCTTATTTATAACAAATCCTTCTCTTGGTGACAGTCGTGTATGGCTGTTGATTTTCTTCTGAAACACAGGATGTTAGAAAATGTAAATAAATCTGATTCAACCAAGCCAAGTAAAAGTTTATCAGATAGTCAAAACCTCATCAGCACATGGGGTTTGCTGATGCTGTACATGTAAAATACCCTCCTCCTTGAGTCATAGGGTAGTAATTTTATAATGGTCAGTGAGTCATCAGTACAGCTTTACAATGTCGCATTCCTGCATTGCCAAATAGGAAGGGTAGCCCTTTCCTCCAGCCTGCAAACCCTGTACAGCTCACAGCTGACAAAATTCCACCAATTTATATGCTTTGGGTTTACATTTTTACATATTAGCAGTTCTCCCTTTTCTTTCAAAAAGTCCCATTTGAACAAATGCAAGAAAACTTCGCTTTAAAGAATATTATCTCACAAGATCAGAGGTAGCATCCTTCTCACATTGTTAACATTACTTATTCCTTTTCTCTTTTTTCTTTCTATGTATTAAGCCCATTTCATTAAATAACTTCCATACAACTTTTAATCTTTTGAAATCAACTAGAAAATTACTTGCCTTGGTGCTGTGTGGGTGAGGTGCTGGAAAAGTGCCATCAGCTGTTATTGCTGATATATCTAGGACTGTTTTAATAGTGCAATTTCATAAATCCCTAGCTCACTCCATCAAACTGAGGCAATAAGCTTTAATGAGCATAAATAATGCTGAAAGCATTCCCAGGAAGTCAGGTCTTGGGTTACTGAATGAACAGGAAGACACTGGCAGACCACCTGAACACCGCCAACCAAGCACCATTTATCAGTAACACCTATGTCCTTTGTTTCTGCTGGTCAATTTTTTACTCATATGGCACTGATCTACTTGAGTAAGGACACGCATTTAATCAGAAATTCTATCTCCCCACCTTTCACAACGTTTTAACTTTGGTTTCCTCGTCGTACCAGTGCATGAATAAGAACATTACAGTGACCTTCTCACCTGAAAGTTAAGCACACAGATTGAAAACAGTCTGCCCTGCATTGCTTGAACTTCCTATGACGGGGGAAATGAGAAATCTGATGTCTCATGTTATACGGCTGCATTTGGTAAAAACAAAATTCAGACCCTAAATTAAGAGATTCAATGCAGTCTACAGTAGCTAATTCCATTCACCTTTTCTGCTCACAATCTGGCACCAGGAGGAATAATCACTTTCACAGTATTGTTGTTTATACTATACCTTTTGTCCTGGAGGCCCCTGAGGTCCCTGCAAAGGGAAAACAATTCAATTAACATCATAACTCCAGCCAATTTAAACTGAAATGACCAATTAAAACTGTCTTACTGTGAAAGCATTCTGATACTCAACTGAAACCAGCTGATGTTTTATGCATCAAGGAAAAAGGAAAACTTTCTGCTCAAAATGCACAATGGATCTTTTCTCTTTTGGAACTGATGTAACTACTAAGTGGAAGACTCAAATTTCCCCCCTTCTAATCTTTTCCAACCCATCTGTTTCTTCTAATACTGACAAATCTCTCAGCATTAAGATGACTGGTTTTTCTGATACCAGCTAACAGCAAGTTGTGTGTCCACAGTAATATATCTGTTCAGCAGCATAAAAACAAGGCTGGTCAGCAGCATAAAAACAAGGTTAAGGCAAACAAGCATTTTAAAGATAGAAAGAAGCATAAGGCTCAAAATTTCCTCACCTTCTAGCTATCAGCATACATTACTATGTCCTACGCAACATGTGATCTGTACCATCTTTTACAAGTTCAGAGAAAAAAAATATTAAGATTTAAGTTCAGAATTCATTAAGAGTGGTCTTGAGAGGTAAAGAATCTCCATTTTGTCCCCATGACCTGAGAAGGCAGGAAGAGATATCTCAATTCAGGAAAGCTTAACTGATTAATGTCATACAGGAGTTAAAGTCTTATTGATATTAATAGGTCCCATTTCTCATCTGGCATCTCTGAAGTACCCAGGAGGTTTGTGGACACAGTGGAGACGGGCGGCAGCAGGGAAACAGATCAGCCATGTCTTCGGCATTTTCCAGTCTGTTTTAGTAAGAGCCAGGCCGTGTTCACTGCAATTCTTACATACTCCTACTATGGGTGCAAGTGCAATCTGTGGGTGTTTGTGCTATATCAAGTAGGGTGAATTCTAAGTCTATGAGGGTGCAAAATGAAAAGCCAAAACAGATAATCCAAATCCTTCTGATGTGTGAAAGTACAGAAGAATTGACAGATATCAGGAATTGCTTTAAAATGTAAGGTCAAATTTTATTCTTAAGGTAGTATGAAACTAGGCAGACCCCTCCACAGTTGGTAGATACAGGGTTTTTTGGAACATTGGTCTGATGCAACTTTAAAGTTTTTACATGGCAAAGCTCCACTGGTGGTAACTCTGCGTCCTGGATCCACATCAGTGAAAGCCTTGCAGTTTTAAATGTGGATTCATATGTCTAAGGTTGGGCATCAAACCTTGCAAAAACACATTACTGTGTTCCTTCCTGAAACTTTTGCCTGATTTCCTCAGCAGAACTAGGGTCTTGTAAGCATCTCCTTTTGACTGTAAGCACAGATTTTTGTTAATGGAAACCCACCTGTGAGGTGCAGGGTGACAAGTTTACTCCATTGTCTTCAAAAGGAAGCAAAAGTACCCAAGCACTCTGCACTGGTGATTATCAGAGCAGCAAGCAGAGTGATCATTTGCTTTTTCAGACTCGAAAAAATCCCCCCAACCCACTGCATTTCAAATGCAGTTTAAAGCAGGTCTTTTCAGTAAGTGCCTGAAATCTAACCCTAAGATTTGCTAGAAGCTGAGGGCACCAGTTATACTGAATGTGGTAAATGAAGAACAGTCTATTTCTTAAGCATTGCTTGCGAACAGTATCCAAGAAAACCGAGGGGAAAAAAAAATGTTGATAGGTGAGAGAGTGGCCTACTGCATAAGGACCCATTGATGTAACAACATTCTCCACAGATATTTTCCCTTTCTTCCAGAGAAGGAAGTAAGTTTCTTCCAGTGCCTGACACCGCTGCAGGTGATGGACTAGGAATCTTCCCCTTCTTCTGTGAGAAAGATGCAAGTTTAGCTAAAACTCGAAGAAATTATTGCTCTAACTAGAGCTTTCCTACATCACTGTTACCAAAATAAGGTCCAAATGTCTATGCTCCAGGCATTGGTTATCTTTTGCATATTAATCAATTGCATTTTGGCAGTATTTCAAGTTTTAAGAACATCATCTCCATCAATAAGCCAGACCGAATACAGAAGAACTGGAGACCATCTTCGTAACTCATACCTACTGCTTTTATGTCCAAGGAATGGATGTTGCCTCTTCAGTTTTTAACTACTCAAGAAGCTAATGAAATCTTTTAAAGACATTCAGCTCTCTTAAATTACCACTTGGGAGTCCTCAATACAAAGTTACTATCTGAACATAAAATGATCATTCACTTATTAATATGAACCCCTAAAGTAAACAGTTAAATGTGCTGCTCTGTTGAGCACTTTGTGCCTGGTGCTTGCAGCTGTCAGCCTGTGGGATGGATATAATTCAAGACACTGCAGACGTCTCCAGGAAAAGATCTTTCCTTTGAATTTTCCCCTCACTGTTGCCACCATTCCAGCTCCTCTAGCGGAGTTATTGAATAAGAAAATATTTACATTGTAGCATAGTCTTGCTCTTATTGTGCCTTTGAAATGAATCATTCAGAGAAAAGAAGCAGCAGATTCTGATCAATAGGTATTTTATACAATTAGCAGTTTTCCATTTCTGGTACTTAAACCTTTACTCAGACCAGAGATGAGTCTGGTGTCTCATGCCCTATGAGCTATCGTGACACTAGATGACTAGAACAGGCCTCAAAAATACAGCTACTTTCAGTGCTATGCTCAGAAAACCTATTGTAATTAAAAGCTTGCTTAGAATGCTACATTTCACAATTTACACACGATAACAAGTGCTTCTTAGTCTTTGAATGTTTAGGCTATAAACCAGAGCTGAGTAGGACCAATTTTTTATTTAAAGCACTGCTCCCTAGCATTGGGAAAGCCACTGGAAACTTAGCAGCTCCTCCAGTGACAGCTCCCATCCCTCCTCCATATACGCCTGCCAGCAGCCACTTAAACAGAAAACCTGAAATTAAATTAGTAACAGAAAAATACTTTTAAAAACTCTGTAAAACATTACTGTAAAGTGCCTATTATCTATGTGACACCTACATTCTCTGAGCAAGGCAAGGAATCACACTGGAGAAATAGAAATAAGCAAGTAAATACAATCTGGAAGAAAGAACAACATGAAGGGATGAGGTAATTATAATGAAAGAAAATACTTCATTTTTCAGGTTTAATTGATAACTTCTAGAATAATACGTATTGGAAATTCAATACGACCATGCAAGTTTTTTTCCCCCTGATTATTCTACTGAAATGGGGAGAGTGTTGTGTGGCCCACTTGATTAACAGACAGCATGACCAGTAATCAAAATCTCTATGTAAGTCTTGAGACAGGAGAAGAAGTCAAGAAATACATGAAGGTTTCCAATCAACTACTTAGACTATTTTGGGTTTTCTTTCTTTTTCCTCAACTGTTCTGTGTTCCATAACAGCTGCAGTGATATATAGCTCTGGCTGGCTCCTCCAGTACAACCAAAGGGATGATTTGAAAATGCCATGGCAGCTAAATTTCACTCTGGATAGCTCTTCTGCCACTGGGTTCAGGCAGCCCAGTGCAGACAACTGCTACCACTGTTGCGACCTCATACCTCTCAAGCCTAAAGCCTCTGCTCTACAGTGACCGGGCAGGTATGAAAGATTCAGTTGAATGTTTGACCTACGATCTACCACCACAGGTGATAGTTGTCACTCAGCCTCTGTCACTGTCATCCCTGGGAATATGAAGGAGGTGAAACAAAAGCCTTTAAGACAAGAGGTACAGAATTCTTTCACTTCCTGCCTATATACACTTATATATAAGATACATATAACTGACCAACAAATCACTCTGTATTAGTCGACACAGCTGATGTCGATAGTAACTATTTGGGTTTTGCCTGTGTCACTGGAAGCTGCCAGAATTTCCATGTAAGGATGCTCAGAATCAACTCCTAAACTATTAGTAACTAATATTAAAAAGATCATTTTACAAAGATCATCTAGGCTTAAAAAACTGCAATGAAATTTCATTAAAATTGTCTGGATAGAGTAACTGCTTAGCATTTTTTAGAATTATGGGACTTTTCTTTAAACTGACACATATTCACTGAGAAACTTCAATGGAGAAAAATTTTTTATTGTGAGAGCTGTCCAAAATAGAAAGAAAACTAAAATTTTAAAACAGTTCTCACAGTTCCAGATATCATCTGGAGACTTCAGAAGAACCCTTTGTCATAATTTGCAATTGTGCGTTGCTCTGAAGAAATTCAACTGCTATCTGTGATGAAGAATTATTTGACAGCTACGTAAGCACTTGGAAAATTGTGTAACTGATGATAAACAAATGTTTATAAGAGTCTTCTATGCAACTGTGTTTTTAAAAAGTAAAATATTTCCACTATGTATGCAGTTATTCAAACACTGTTTTCTGAAATCAACTGACCTCCAGAGCTAGTATCATATCAAACCTCGGCATCATAGAAATGATCAAATTAAGTTGGACATTTCAGTTGGGCCTTGACAAGGATGATTAGAGGGCTGGAGCACCTGCCCTACAAAGAGAGGCTGAGGGAGCTGGGCTTGTTCAGCCTGGAGAAGAGAAGGCTGCGGGGGGATCTCATTGCAGCCTTCCAGTACCTGAAGGGAGCTTATAAGCAGGAGGGGATTCAACTTTTTAAAAGGATAGACAATGGAACAACAAGGGGGAATGGATAAAAACTAAAGGAAGGACGGTTTAGATTAGATATTAGGGGGAAGTTTTTTACAGAAAGAGTGGTGAGGTGCTGGAACAGGCTGCCCAGAGAAGTAGTGGATGACCCATCCCTGGAAGTGTTCGAGGCCAGGTTGGATGGCCTCGTGTAGAGATTGTGTAGATCCAGGCCTGGAGGTTAGCGGCCCTGCCTGTGGCAGGGGGGTTGGAGCTCCATGATCCTTGGGGTCCCTTTCAACCCAGACCATTCTATGATTCTATGAAATAAATTTTAAAACCCCCACAACCCAACAAACCAAAACAGAACCGAAAGGTTTTGCCCCTAATGTAGCAAGAACAAATGTTTTGAGACCAGACTTCTTCCTAGACCTCCCTTCTAATGGTACTGTAATATTTTCCTTTTAAGCTTATACTGTTCCTTGTGCTGCCAGCTGCAAAACAAGAAATATTTCTGCCCTGTAAAGGTTAAAGTTGCCTTTTCAAAGCACAATTATTCAGGGTGTGATACATTAGCAACAGCCTCCTCAAGGAGTTTTTGTACTGAACTTGTAGTGATTCGGTTGCTAAACATTTAAATAAATGTATGAAATAGAAAGCTTGGACATTTTCAATTTGCAAGTCTGAAGCAGCAGTAATGATTTGTTTTACAAGGTATAAGAATTCATGGACAGCGAGCACAAACACCAAATGAAAATGCCTAACAAAAATATAATGAAAACATGAATGTTTTTGTAAACTGAAAAAGTTATACAGCAAAATACATCACAATGGTGCAATACACTTTCATACAAAGCTCTCTTATCCCAAAGCTTTGGGAAAACAAAAAAGTCCTGTTTTTCTAAACTTCCATACTTCCTATGTAAAGTAAAAGCTCTTTGTAAGTAGTAGAAGGCCTCTAGGAGGTACTGTGTTTATATTACTATAGGACACAAGAAGTTCCAAGACTGGCCCCGGTGCCTATAAGACTCACTATGGAATCACAGAATCATTTTGGATAGATAAGACCTTTAAGATCATCAAGTCCAGCCAGAAGCCTAGTACTGCCAAGTCCACCACTAAACCATGTCCCAAAGTGCCACATTAAATAAATTAAATACCTCCAGGGATGGTGACTCAACCACTTTCCTGGGCAGCCTGTTCCAGTGATAGACAACCCTGTCAGTGAAGACATTGACCTAATCTAAGCCTCCCCTGCTGCATCTTAAGGACATTTCCTCTTGTCCTATCGCTTGTTACTTAGGAGAAGAGACCAACACCTACCTGGCTGCAACCTTCTTTTAGGCAACTGTAGAGAGCCATAAGATCTCCCCTCAGCCTCCTTTTCTCCAGGCTAAACCACCCCAGCTCCCTCAGCTGCTCTTCATCAGACTTGTGCTCTAGATCCTTCACCAGCTTTGTTGCCCTTCTCTGGACACGGTCCAGTATCTCAATGTCTGTGAGGGGCCCAAAACTGAAAGTAGGGCTCGAGGTGTGACCTCACTGGTGCTGAGTACAGGACAAGAATCGCTTCTTTACTCTGACAAACCAATTTCTTACCAATCTAACAGCACAAACAACTTAAGAAAACCTGAACTAGCAGCTGCACACAAAGGGGAAAGCACAAGTTTCATAAACAGTTTTCATCTCTCTTTCAGTGGAGGCTGCTTTCTCCCATTTTCTGTGTCTGTTACAGGCACACAATGTAATTCTGAAAATGTGTTCTCACATGGTTCAGGAGTGTTTCATAAAGACTACAATTTCTTGAGTGCCAGTACTGAAATGTGCAATGCTTTACTATTGATGAATCACCTAGATAAAAGAACCACCATCTAAAGAGAGAGATTATCTATGATGGGAAACCCCATATAACTTCTGATTAAGCAGTGCCCCCTCCCATGCTGTCTACCTTAATTGATGACAAGAGCAGCAGCAACTACTAATTAGTGCTCAGGCAGAGCTTCTTATCATCAGTCTATTAGTCACTATTGTGGCAGACATTACTGAAGTACTGAGGTTATAAAATGCCAGACTTATTCCTGAGATTTCCTTTAAGTTACAGCCAACACAATTGTATCGGGGAAAAAGAAGACTTGCTTGTGAGAGGCATAGGCTGAGAATTTCCATTTCAATTGCTAGTTCTCAGTGAACTTTTATAGCTGAACAGCTTAAGAACAACACCTTATAAAATTTACTATGAACATGCTACCAGAATGAAGGCTGCTGCAGAACTCTGGCCACTGAGAACAAAATCAGAATTAGTAGTTTCCCAGAGGAGCTATGAAGATTCACACCAGCTGAGGATCTGGCCTTGACCATTGGCTTGAAAGGTTGAAATGAAGCCAGCAGATTTTTCCAGTCAGTTCTGCCTGATCCCTGTAAGTTCATTTTTTTCCTTTTAGCCTAAGATGAGAAATTAATATTAATTCATTTTAAAGATGTGACATTTTTCAGACTTAAATGTAAGGTTACACTTTTCCACTGTCTGTCACAGAAATGGCAATATCCTTTGGAAGAACATCCTCCTTATTCTCAATTACTGCTAAAAGCAGCAACATTAGGTCTTATTTTCTTGAACAGTTGCCCAGCAAGACTGTATAAGCACAAAACTACTAAGTTTGGAAAACAGTGTATCATAAAGAAGAGGGATTTTGCATTTGGGTTAATCATTATAGTACAGATTTCTTTTGCAAAGAGACACCTTCACCTGAATTCTCTTGTTATTCTGGAGTCCTTTCTTCATGCAAAACATCTGTGAAATTACTTATCTGTCCTTAAGGCCAACTTTGGGGCATAAGATA